>CM035809.1:3282654-3296804 GCA_020466095.1 Chlorops oryzae | reverse complement strand
TACTTCTACAAGACCGCGGCGATGGATGCCCCAAAGAGTTACCGCAGGAGGAACGGAAAATTTGAAAACAGAGCGCTCTCGTACTGGCTTACCAACAACAAAATGTTTCAGGACCACTCAACATTCTACAACAATACCTCAACACAACAGCTTTTTTTTTTTTTTTTTTTGTTATCGATCCTTCTGTTTGTGAATTCAGCGGCATTGTGTTCGTGCCTGTGCATTAGAATTCCCCTCTTTGGTTCGGGCATGTTGTCATTTCATGCAGTTGAATACTCCATTGTTTACGTTGTTTGAACAGCGCGCCACCATTCCTTGTAAGGAAGATAAATTGTGTTTGTTTATGCCAATGCACCATGCAATTTCCCTTAAAAACAAAACTCACAAGAAATTTATCTCGCACGCCGCCTTTTTGATTGCTTTCTATGTTTTCTCTAACGTTGATGGTACTCGTCTCAATGTAGTCTGAATAAGGTATGTATGACAATGGATAAAAGAGAGCATGAATTAGGTCAGGATGAATGGATGCAATGGAATGCAATTAATCTGAAAAATTTAGTTAATCCAAAGCCTGACAATGCAATTTCCTATCTAAATAAATTATTTTAAATGAATTTCAACAGAAAAGTAGGTTAAAGAAAAGTTTAAGAGGCTTTAAACTCAAATGTTCACGTGGGTATCGTGTGGAGTAAGCAACGAAAAACGCAATTATTTTTAATTCATTTTATGTTGAAAGTGTGTGAATTTAAGCTCAGGTTTTCAATTCGACCACAATATTTCTAATATTTTTATTTTAATGCCAAACTCAATATAACGTAAGTTCATTCCTAATGAATATTAGATATCATCAGAAAAACTCATCTTACATAAAAAAGAAAATCGGCAGGAGGCAGGGGGCAGATGGTCATATGTGGGTTAATCGAAATTCCCAGTGGAGCTGATAATTAGGGATCGGATTTTACATATTTAAAAAAATTTAAAAACTATAAAATATATTTTTAAAAATATTTTAAATATTTTGGTTTTATTGGAAAAAATTTTAATTTATTTTTTAGAATTTTTAGATTTTTTTTAAACGCCGAATTTAATCAAGATAGCTGACATTTTTCGATGGATTTCTATCGAAGGATGTTGCTCAATCGAATCGCTTCATCAGGCAGATCAGTTTTCCACATTTCTATATTACACTCGGTTGAATGAATGCAATTTAACATGTAAAAGGAGTAGATATTTATAGACCACGAATTACACCGCGATAAATAACAGAAACACACAAAAATCAGTATCCATAATCAAGCCTTGTTATATTTAGGGATCTTTAGTTTTCAGCACCAAAAAACGTATCTTAGCGTCAGTGTCCTTTAGTGCTATACAGGGTGTCCCGTTGGGAGACACATTCCTTAATATGGATGTCAGGGGGTCCAAGATGAACAAACAATCGTATTTGAGGGGGGCGGGCACCCCTGAGGAGCTATGGGGCCTTAAAGATTTTTGGAACCAAGTCCAGAAAAAGAATTCTCCACGCCAATGGTTTATTGTAGTAAAAAAATTTTAATGCAGTTCAAAAGTCAATTGTATGTGCTTTTAGGTAAAATTAAATTGATGATCAAAATTTGACCCATTGAGGGAAAAATCAACGGTCAAAGTGAAAAATTTTTGAAAAAACGTTGAACTTTTTTTTACTTCGGAAGCCATTTTGGTATGAAAAGTGTGCAATTAACACCCAACATTTTTATTTTTTTCAAAATGCTGGATCGATTTTCTTTAATTTGGTGCCCCATATTTCTAATAAATTTTTATTAAATAAGATGAGAAAATTAAATATCTAAATGAACATCTATCCGACTGCTATTAATGAAGTCGAACTTATTAGATTTGATACAGTAAAACTACCATAATTAAGTGGATGTTTTCGAATTTTACATGCGATCCCTACTGATAATATTCTTACATATTTTGTACAGTGTATTTGGTCGTGCATGTTATCACAAACGTAACATACCCTCCAACAGAGTATAATGAGTACAAGCCGAGTACATTTCGTAAATATTGTAATTTTGTTTCTTTTCTTTTAGCTGGCATTCTGTATTCTTTCGCTGATTTCTTCTTTAATTATTCCTTCCTTCTCTTTAGATGATTTTGAAATTGACTTGAAATTAAATTTTTATATGTTCCTTAATTAAAAGTGAACACCTCCAAAATCGGGGTTTGAGCGGAAACAATTTCACGGGTTGCTGAGTATTATTTTCAAACAGCCTATAATCCAGACGAGATCCGAAGCAATTTGAATAAATTAGAAAATGAAGAAATAAAGTACGTGACCGTACTCATAATTATAATTGATTAAATAATCTTAACTGAGCAGGAACATTTGTTCGACCGAAAATGATTTGGTTTCGTGGCGCGAATTAAAAAAAGCGGTTTTCTCGAAAAAAAGTTGCCGATTTGAGTCAGAATTTTTCTCATTTTGGATTCAATATTCTTTGGTAATGCAATAACAGAAAGACATTTTTCATTATGAATTTTCATTTATGAATTTCATTTGCAATTATCATTATCATCAGTAAATAATGACCTAAAAATGACAAAATGATCAACAAAAAAAAAATTCAATGTTTGCAAAAAAATACAAAATTTTCTCCTCAAGTACATTGATACATGTTTTTCGGATTTGGTACCTTTTTGAAGTCCGATATATATATGTGCGTGTTTTCATGGAATTTTAGCTCTGCAAGAAAAAGCTACGAAATCTCAAGAGGTTTTCCCGTTAAAAGCGTGTTAACGAAACGGAAACATTCAAACGTCGAAAATGGTCGACCAGCGAGTACAAACGTCTAATCTATACTGGGAGAAAATCAACCAGGAAACAAATATTTAAACGGTGGAAAGCATTGAAGAATTAAACGTCGAGACAGCCTGTAACTTGTAACGAACCATCGCCATCCTGGTTTATGATTTGTCCGAGCAACCAAGTCTTTACGGCCTTTCGAAAATTTCACGCTTACTCTGCATTCAGGTGTGCTCTGCATCGCTCGTCGGACGTGGGTGTGGGCTGGGGCCATTTTCAAAAGCATTGGATAGTTGATACATAATCGAAAAAAATTTGAAGAATGCAGAGATTTTAGGGTGACTGAACTGACTCGGGCATACCGATACAACGGAAAGTTTAGATTTATGTATACAAAAAAAATAAAAAAAATTTTTTTTTTGTTGGTTTGTTGGAGAACGATGTTAAGTTCCAACAGTCTGTACCCTCCCATCCGTGCTAATGTTCCAAAAATTTTTCATTAGCCCAACCTGCGTGTGTGCCACCTCATCCCATTCCTCAGTCCATACAATAAACGCAATTAGTTATTCATTTCACTTAAATATATATTCATAGAGAAATCAAAAAAAAACAAAAAAAGATATCCGTGCAGGACGATCTTTAAATTCATTCATTTCCAAGACTTATTCAAAAAAAAAAATTGTTGTTTTTTTTTTCTTAAACAAACGCACAACAAAGGTAATCTTCAACGATTCTTACTCTATCAATACGATCTACGCATATATCTAGGCCCTTAGACCATCGATTACTCTTAAACCTAACGAATCAAAGTCGTCTTTCCTACCCAAAACAAATATGGGGGCATTTCACTTTTGTTCGTTCCGCATTTTCAAACTAACGTCGAAATAAAGTTAAAATCGAAATCTCAATGGACTTCACCTCAAGGGTATCGTTTGTCCTCTCATAGAAATCTCGGAATTCATTTATATTTACATATGCTAAAATTTACTTTTTGTACATTTTTTTTTTTTTGGTTGTTTTTGTTTTGTTTTTTTTTTTTTTTTTTTTTTTTTTTTTTTATTTGGTCAACGAATTATGAGAGGCGCTTTACATGCTTTACTTTGACCCCACGGTTCAAGAAAAAGACGAACGAACAAATTTAAAATGATTCCCGTTAACATTTAATACCGCTTTCATGTGACTCGAGACTACGAAAAGTTTCCACCATCAAAACACAAATGGCCACAAATATGTATATTCGAATCTCAAATTGTATAACCCTTTCTTTCGAAAGCCCAATGAGATTTGCCAAACAAACCACAATTACGACAAAAACTTCTCAACCGACAGAAGTCGCCAGCTGATTATCCTAGCACAAAAAAAACATATCAGACTAATGAGAAAGAACAGAATTAGCATTAAATTTTCGTGTTAGTTGTTTTGCTTTTCTTTTCTTCCGAACCAAGAAAATTTTGTTCATACTATTGCTTTCTCTTTCGTTTTTTTTTTTTTTTTTTTTTTTTTTTTGAATTTAAGCTTGATAGAATAAATGTTATGTATTTCTCGGTTCTTAATATTTCATTAAGTAGCGTCTGACTTACATTGGATAACGAAGTTCCGCGGTCGATCCATCAGGCCTGGTGAGTCGATGCAGGAACGCTGTTGATGAAAAGAAGGTAATTTGCACAACAAGAGATGGCCCTCCTAGCGTGGAAACTTTTCCCGCCTACTTTAGCACACGAAGCTGAACGGGTTTGAGAGATCCTATGATCGAGTTAACTCAGCGGTCGCCTCTACCCGTGGAGTAGCTGACTATATAATATTCAATACTGTAGTAGCTGACAATAATAATATTCCCCGAAGAATTTTTCGGAGAGGCGTCGGAAGTGCACGCCCGCTGGAACTCGACGTCCTATGGTACTTCGATTCTATGCAGGGGTACCAGCAAACTTGATATTACGGGGAAGGTTGACTAGGTGCGTGCCAGGGTTGGCGGAACGTCGGCGATTTCTTCTACGCCGCTTGCGTCGCAGCACGGTGGACTAAATTTCGCTTAATCGCTCGATTAGTGCAATGCTTTTTGATTTTAAGCAATAAAACCCTAAAATTTGACGATAGGCCTCATTAGTTCCAGTAGTTTATTTAACAAAATCCAAACCGTCTTACCAAACTCATGGGTTGAACTAGGCGGGTTGTTTGACGTACAAGAAACCCTGGCTCCTCGTGCTTGTCTTTGAGCCAGACAAAAAGCCTACCTCTAACGGGTCAAAAATGACTTTGGCGCAGCCACCTGGACACAGATCCGTTCTTGGCCACTCGATTCCTCCGCCGGAAAATTCGTGCGGGATTCCTTCGCAATTTAAATTTTTAGGTGAAATGACGGTTTTTGAAGGCGGCGTAAAGCACGACGTGACCGATGTTTGTCGGTTAAAATTTCCGCCTACGGCTTACTTCTTCTCGTCTTCAAATCCAAAATGATCTAGAAGCGGAAGCGGCTCTCCCGGCTGGTTTCTATCGTTTTATCGATAGCTTCTAGTGACGTTGAAACCGATATTTGGATAGCCAATACTTGGTTCGGACTGATGGAAAACGGATTACCCGTTTAGACTAATTAAAGCCAGAGTTATATTGAATGCAGAGTTGCTGTAAAAGGGAAAATGAATCGAACGAGCAATTTCGTTGATACAAGACTTTCGTGTTGCCGAAGTTTGCTCTTGCTAAGCCAGTTATGGGCGGTTCGTTACAACACAGGTATTATTTCCAGTTTTACCGGTAAATAATAGCTGAGGAAACAGGGAAAGAAACTTATGGCACCTCCTTTTTGATAATAGTCCGGGGCTACCAGATGTCTTTTCCATGATATACGGCTCTAGATTTGGAGTCGACATCTTCCAACAGGTAGCTTGAATTTCCTACCTTTTCCTTTACTATGGCTTTTATGCCTTTTGGTGCTAATTTTGCATTGAAGCCTTTCAGTAGATTGCTTTGCGCGAAATTTCGTCTAACCACTTCTTGTCCAATTGACAATGATCGGGTTCTTGATCTGAGGTTGTATAGACGAGCATTATTTTCAAAAGCAGCTTGCATTTTGTCCCTTATGGAATTCCTAAGCAAAAACAACTCATCGTGCCGTTCCAGAGGTTTCCCTTCGGCCAATAAGCCTAGGTTTTTCAAGAGCTTATAATCCGCTCCATGCCGAAACATATGTTGCCCAAATAACACATAGTAGGGGGTGTTTTGGGTCGTTTGGTGATAGCCATTTCTCAATGCAGCGTTGATTTCACTCAAATAATTATCCCATTCGCGCTGATCCTTTCTAAGATACGCTCGAAGTGCTTCATTTATGGAGCGATTTACACGTTCCGATGCGTTCGCTTGTGGCGAGTAGACTGGAGTAAGCACATGACGTACACCATGTTTGCTTAGAAAGGATTCAAACTCTTTGCAGCGGAACTGGCTGCCATTGTCCGATACCATGGTTTCAGGTACTCCGAAACAATCGAAAATTTGCGTCTTAAGGAAGCTTATGATATTTTTGGAATTGAATTTCTTTAACGGGCACAAAAAGGAAAATTTTGAGAAATGATCCAGCACTATGCATATTCCAATGTTGCCGTTTTTCGTGCGAGGCAACGGGCCAATTAGGTCCACATAGAGACGTTGGAACGGTCTTTCGGAGTGAAGAAAAGTACTCATTGGCGGTCTTAAGGTTTTAGAAGGGGGTTTGGAGGTTTTACATAAGTCGCAGTTGAGAACGTACTCTTTGACATCAGAAACTAGGCCGGGCCAATAAAAACTTCGTCTTATCCTCTCAATGGTTTTAGCTATTCCGCCATGGGCGGCTGAAGGGGGATTGTGAGCAGCTCTTATTACCTCCTCCCTTAACTCCTGTGGGATGTATAAATTCCATTGCTCTTTTCCGGTGATTTCATCAACGCCAATACGGTGATATAGATAATTATCAACAAGGCGAAAGTCGGGCATATGGCCATCGGAAAATTTGGATTTCAACGCGCTGTAGCTTTCTGAGTCAAAATGCGCTGATGCGAGATTAACTGACGGAAAATTTTCACTATCAACCTGACTAATTTCATCAGTAGAAAACGATCGAGAAAGAGCATCCGCTACTACATTTTCACTACCTTTCCTATGTTCCATTGTGAACTTAAAAGCTTGCAATTTTAGAGCCCACCTTGCTAAGCGACAACTTAAATCTTTTTGGCTCATTAGCCATCGAAGGCTAGCGTGATCGGTCACCACTTTAAATTCTTGTCCCTCGATGTATGCTCTGAATTTTTTTATAGACACTACCACAGCCAAACATTCTAATTCGGTCGTCGTATAGTTCTTTTGAGCCTTGTTGAGTTTTTGGGAAATATAAGCGATGGGTTTTTCTACTCCGTTGTCGTCCCGTTGGGCTAAAAGTCCTCCAATACCACATTGGCTTGCATCACACTGCACAATAAATGGTCGTTCGTAATTCGGAGGAGTTAAAACCGGCGCCGTTGTAAGCATGTGCTTCAATTTCTCAAAAGCGGTTTGAGCGGACGGGTTCCACTGAAAAGAGGTCTTCTTCGACAACAGGTCGGTAAGCGGTGCGGCTAAAGTGGCGTAATCCGGTACGAAGCGGCGGTACCACCCCGACATCCCGAGAAAGCGTCTCAATTGCTTAACCGTCTTAGGAATGGGAAATTCTGTAATAGCCTTGACCTTCTCTGCGTCAACCATAAGAGAGCCTTTTCCAACAACAAACCCTAGGTATTTAACCTCACTCAATCCGAATTCGCTTTTAGATGTATTAATGGTAAGACCAGCCTGCCGTAATCGAGTGGCTACCTCTAGCAAGACGGTCAAATGCTCCTCCCAAGTCTGTGAAACAACCATGAGATCATCTAAGTAGACAAATACCCGCGACTTAAGGTGATACGGAATGACCTTATCCATCAATCTGCATAGCGTCTGGGGCGCATTGCATAAGCCGAACGGCATGCGGACAAACTGGTATAAAGGACGATTTGGAACGGTGAAGGCAGTTTTAGGACGAGAATCGGGAGATAAGACAATTTGCCAGAACGCATCTTTTAGGTCTATTTTGGAAATCACGTGGACGGCTGGTAGGCGCGAAATTAGACCATCGATGTGAGGGATTGGGTACGAATCTTTAGATGTGACCGCGTTTAACCTGCGGGAGTCCAGGCAAAACCTGACCTTTCCGGGTTTGACAATCAGAATTCCAGGAGAAGACCATGCCGACTCTTGTGCTTCTTCAATAACTCCCAATTGAAGCATTCGGTCGAGTTCCTTTACCAATAGTTTTTCCATTGCTGGGGATATCGGGTAGTATCTCTGCTTTACAGGGCTAGAATTCCCAGTATCGATTCGGTGTTCAATCAAAGATGTTTTCCCCAGTCCTGCCTTTTCCGAGGATGGAAAGGCTGCGATGACCGCGTTAAGGCGATCCCTAAAGGATTCGGAATTGTCGTCAGGGGCATCATGGGTTGAGCTGAGCTCATTAATATCTGCATCAAACACAATCCTCATACCAACGGCTTTCCAAAAGTCCATTCCACAAATAACGTCTTGTTTTAATGAAGGAATAATGAGGAAATCGACCCTTATCTCTTTGCTATTAAAAACTATCGGAAAACTTATCGAACCCACGACCTGCTGATTTTGACCATCTGCGGTTCGTACGCGACCTGAGAATTTTTTTAAGTTACTTGGACCAGAAGAAATATATTTTTCTGCTAGGGTACCTCCGACACAACTTTTATTCGCTCCACTATCTAGAAGAGCTAAAACGACCTCGTCTTGGATCTTCAAACGAACGTAGGGCCTATTGTCCGTAGGACAGTGTAAAATCGAAGCTATGACAAAATTTCTTAACTTTTTCTTAAGAGCGTAAAATTCCTTTAACCGTTTAACTGAACGAATCTTTTTCTTTGAGATATGTAAGTCCAAAAATATTTCTGCGCGACGCTGGTTATATTCGGCTAGACGAATATGGTAAGGCTTAAAACTGAAATGCGTGAAAGGTACTAGACTAGGTACTGGATTGTCGCTCGAAATTTCTAGTGTTCCCGAGGCAATTGGTATGGACGTTCGTTCGGTTATGGGAGAACGTCCCTCCTCGCGTTTCCCGAGGCCGGATTACATTTCAGACAAGACGGCTTGTAAATGTTGACGGCTCCGCAGCCATAACAAAAGATTCTTCGATCTTTTAAACACTCTTGGTAGCCGTGGCCCTTTTCTTCACAATTCCAGCAGACTAGCCGAGATAGCTTAATAGCGTTAACTTCTGTATCAGTTAATGTCGCTTGGGGAGAATAGCTGGGATCGTTAACTTCAACCTCTGAAATTTGTCGCCGAGACGAACCTGCAGGTCGGTTTGCGGATAAGTCTTGGAAAAACTTTTCATGTTTCCTCGCTTCCCGTCTCACCACAGAAATTTCGGAAATAGGTAAGTGCAACAACTCATGTCTTAGGTCTGGTTTGGCATTTCGCAACAGTAGTTCTACCAACTGTTCTTCGGGCAAAGCAATACGAAGGGTGTCACTCAGACTCATCATGGCGTCTAGAAATTCATCGAAAGGTTCATTTTGTTTTTGTTTACGCCTCCGCATATCATCAAGGATATCAGAATCGGAAAAGGAACTTTTGAATTGGCGTCGCAATGCACTGCACAAATCGAACCATTCTAGGGCATCCACTTGACGATGATATCGCCAGAACCACTGTAAGGCTTTGCCTTCGAAAACTGAATGGATGTGTTGACATAAAAGAGAAAAGTCTCCGTTCAGCTGCGAGGTGGTCAATATATTCAAGCGATATATAAAGTCATCCACGGGAATATCATCCTTTGTACCCTTGAATTTTAAATGCCAGCTATGGATGAGGTTGGAAATCTTTTGAGTACGACTAGAGTCTGTCTCTTCATTTGCTCTCGGACGGATAGATTCAAAAGGATGATCCCTTGGCCACTCTACAGTCTCTCGCGTGGAGATTCTACTTTGATTAATATTAATATCGGGAACTTCATTTCTCGTAGAGAGATTTTGAAATAAGGCTTGAAGTTCGTTAGAAATCGTATTTGTTATTTCTTGACGAAAATTTGACAAAGATTCGGCTATTATGGCTTGAACTCTTTGTTCGGTAACTGTCGTCGCCAATGGTACTGATTGAATAGGGTTTATAGAACTATTGCCTTGATTGGCTGTAATTGGTGGTGGGAAATTTAATTGCAAGGGTGGTTGCGATCGCGTGTTTGGTCTTTCTCGCGCAGCGGCGCTATTACCCCTGCTTCTCGTATTGGTCGATCGGTTGGTTAGACTTTGCCGAGCTACTGCGCCACTAGGATTAATCATTTCGTCAAGATTATGACGACAAATTGGGCAGGAAGGATTAGTCTGAAGCCATCGTTGCAGGCATACCGCGTGGAATGCATGTTTACAAGCAGTTTCAATTCTTTCTTCCGCCTGAGTTAAATTATCACTGCATATCGTGCATTGAGAATGACCTTCACCAACGGCACCTTCTAAAATATTTGGGCTTCTCGTAAGAGGCATTATGAATTGTCTTTGTTCAGAAAAAAAACATAAAAGTATGGACTAAGGAGTAGGCTTAGGTTGGGCACGCGTCAAACAGATTTTATTTAAGTTTTTTTTTTTTTTTTTTTTTTTTTTTTTTTTTCATTGTATCAGACCACCTGCGAATTATCAAAACAAACTCACCGAGAAATTTTTCTTTTAAACTCAATAATGTTCGGCATAGTTCAACTTAAAGAAACTTTTCTCCAGAACATTAATGTGTCCAAAAAAAAAACGTAGGTTACTGCTTGCAGTACAATAAACGGTACAAAAGTCCACCAGAACTCTTTGTAAAATCCAGAAAATTATAACTCCATGAACAGTTCCCAAGAGAAACTCGCAAAATTTTCGTCACATAAGGTCAAGATCTCCCGGTCGGAAATAATGAAAATCCATTATGCAATCACAAAACGCTGATGTAGTTTGAGTTTCGGAATAATTAAAATTGGGGCCTTTTCTTTTTCTTTCCTCCGAAGTTCAAACGGAATTGTTCAAACGACAAGTTTTAATAGAATATATTATGGTTCTTGTATGCGTGAAAGAGAAAAGAAATACTCGTCGGGCCCCAACGTTGGGCGCCATTCTTTCTGTAACGAACCATCGCCATCCTGGTTTATGATTTGTCCGAGCAACCAAGTCTTTACGGCCTTTCGAAAATTTCACGCTTACTCTGCATTCAGGTGTGCTCTGCATCGCTCGTCGGACGTGGGTGTGGGCTGGGGCCATTTTCAAAAGCATTGGATAGTTGATACATAATCGAAAAAAAATTTGAAGAATGCAGAGATTTTAGGGTGACTGAACTGACTCGGGCATACCGATACAACGGAAAGTTTAGATTTATGTATACAAAAAAAATAAAAAAAATTTTTTTTTTGTTGGTTTGTTGGAGAACGATGTTAAGTTCCAACAGTCTGTACCCTCCCATCCGTGCTAATGTTCCAAAAATTTTTCATTAGCCCAACCTGCGTGTGTGCCACCTCATCCCATTCCTCAGTCCATACAATAAACGCAATTAGTTATTCATTTCACTTAAATATATATTCATAGAGAAATCAAAAAAAAACAAAAAAAGATATCCGTGCAGGACGATCTTTAAATTCATTCATTTCCAAGACTTATTCAAAAAAAAAAATTGTTGTTTTTTTTTTCTTAAACAAACGCACAACAAAGGTAATCTTCAACGATTCTTACTCTATCAATACGATCTACGCATATATCTAGGCCCTTAGACCATCGATTACTCTTAAACCTAACGAATCAAAGTCGTCTTTCCTACCCAAAACAAATATGGGGGCATTTCACTTTTGTTCGTTCCGCATTTTCAAACTAACGTCGAAATAAAGTTAAAATCGAAATCTCAATGGACTTCACCTCAAGGGTATCGTTTGTCCTCTCATAGAAATCTCGGAATTCATTTATATTTACATATGCTAAAATTTACTTTTTGTACATTTTTTTTTTTTTTGGTTTGTTTTTGTTTTGTTTTTTTTTTTTTTTTTTTTTTTTTTTTATTTGGTCAACGAATTATGAGAGGCGCTTTACATGCTTTACTTTGACCCCACGGTTCAAGAAAAAGACGAACGAACAAATTTAAAATGATTCCCGTTAACATTTAATACCGCTTTCATGTGACTCGAGACTACGAAAAGTTTCCACCATCAAAACACAAATGGCCACAAATATGTATATTCGAATCTCAAATTGTATAACCCTTTCTTTCGAAAGCCCAATGAGATTTGCCAAACAAACCACAATTACGACAAAAACTTCTCAACCGACAGAAGTCGCCAGCTGATTATCCTAGCACAAAAAAAACATATCAGACTAATGAGAAAGAACAGAATTAGCATTAAATTTTCGTGTTAGTTGTTTTGCTTTTCTTTTCTTCCGAACCAAGAAAATTTTGTTCATACTATTGCTTTCTCTTTCGTTTTTTTTTTTTTTTTTTTTTTTTTTTTTTGAATTTAAGCTTGATAGAATAAATGTTATGTATTTCTCGGTTCTTAATATTTCATTAAGTAGCGTCTGACTTACATTGGATAACGAAGTTCCGCGGTCGATCCATCAGGCCTGGTGAGTCGATGCAGGAACGCTGTTGATGAAAAGAAGGTAATTTGCACAACAAGAGATGGCCCTCCTAGCGTGGAAACTTTTCCCGCCTACTTTAGCACACGAAGCTGAACGGGTTTGAGAGATCCTATGATCGAGTTAACTCAGCGGTCGCCTCTACCCGTGGAGTAGCTGACTATATAATATTCAATACTGTAGTAGCTGACAATAATAATATTCCCCGAAGAATTTTTCGGAGAGGCGTCGGAAGTGCACGCCCGCTGGAACTCGACGTCCTATGGTACTTCGATTCCTATGCAGGGGTACCAGCAAACTTGATATTACGGGGAAGGTTGACTAGGTGCGTGCCAGGGTTGGCGGAACGTCGGCGATTTCTTCTACGCCGCTTGCGTCGCAGCACGGTGGACTAAATTTCGCTTAATCGCTCGATTAGTGCAATGCTTTTTGATTTTAAGCAATAAAACCCTAAAATTTGACGATAGGCCTCATTAGTTCCAGTAGTTTATTTAACAAAATCCAAACCGTCTTACCAAACTCATGGGTTGAACTAGGCGGGTTGTTTGACGTACAAGAAACCCTGGCTCCTCGTGCTTGTCTTTGAGCCAGACAAAAAGCCTACCTCTAACGGGTCAAAATGACTTTGGCGCAGCCACCTGGACACAGATCCGTTCTTGGCCACTCGATTCCTCCGCCGGAAAATTCGTGCGGGATTCCTTCGCAATTTAAATTTTTAGGTGAAATGACGGTTTTTGAAGGCGGCGTAAAGCACGACGTGACCGATGTTTGTCGGTTAAAATTTCCGCCTACGGCTTACTTCTTCTCGTCTTCAAATCCAAAATGATCTAGAAGCGGAAGCGGCTCTCCCGGCTGGTTTCTATCGTTTTATCGATAGCTTCTAGTGACGTTGAAACCGATATTTGGATAGCCAATACTTGGTTCGGACTGATGGAAAACGGATTACCCGTTTAGACTAATTAAAGCCAGAGTTATATTGAATGCAGAGTTGCTGTAAAAGGGAAAATGAATCGAACGAGCAATTTCGTTGATACAAGACTTTCGTGTTGCCGAAGTTTGCTCTTGCTAAGCCAGTTATGGGCGGTTCGTTACAAACTGAGAGAGAGTAGCAAAAAATTAAAGCAAAACGACAAAGACGAAGCAGAACAGAATTCAAATACGAGTATGTGACGTCATATTATACTTTTGTATAAAAAATCAATTTATGGCAGAACAGAGGTTCATACATGCTAATAAAAATTATCAAATATACTCAACAGTTTAACAATATGCCGAGAAAATGACCTCAATCTTTAAAAAATGAACCAAAATCGAAAAACCCTAAAAAATGACCAAAATACGAGTAAGACCTTAAACTTCAAAAAATGACCAAAAACAGAAAAACCTCAAAAAAATTACAAAAAAAAAAGAATGACTTAAAAACATTTCATTTTCGTTGCCACATATGGCAAAAATAAATCATCGAGAATTGTTTTCCAAATCACAGAAAAAAGATGACATGTCATTGAAATCCGGGCCCTGGTCATGAGTACCTATAACAATCAGTTTGAACACAAATTAAATATAATTTTGACTTACATTGCAGTTTGCAGTTGTGAAAAGGTGGTCAATAGGACGCACATGCTCCAAAGCCAAAGCGTTTTGGCCAATCGTAAACTGTAAGAGATCGGAAGTGCTTGTACAGCTATCCTGATCTATTTTATCCGCGATAG
>CM035809.1:3271168-3282554 GCA_020466095.1 Chlorops oryzae | reverse complement strand
TTGTGTGCCAACTACCGAAAAATATTTCTCAACTACCGATTTTTTTTTTTTTTTTATTTTTATTTTTGTTGGTTCAAAAGTGCTTTATTTTAACTTTTCAAGTCAAATTACTAATATTGCATATAATAATAATATATACCAATGAAATAAAAAATGAGAGACTCTTCGGTCTCGTCATCATCATCAATATCAATGTTTTCGTGAACTTTGCACTCACGTGCTTCTGAGAAAATGGCTTTAAAAAATTTCCAACTATCTATTAGAGATCTCGTTGTTTTAAGACTTCTGTGAAAAAGAAATTTTTTGTTATTCAGCAGAGCTGTCACGTTCAGGTTTCACATCGAGCCTCTCCCTTAAATCTGCTGCATTTTATGAATTAAGTCTTGTGACTTTATCCCAAAGCTGAAATAAAATAATTTTATAAAACCATTGTCCAAATAATCTAATAATCTGCGAGATTTCTCGAAAGTGTCATTGCGTTTAGCTCTCAAACCTTTTGTTTCAAGCTTATTTGGAAAGCAAAAGTTTTCAGAGTGATTGCCCACGAGCTTTCTCTGAATGGTTCTACAAAAAATATTCTAATTAAGGGACTAAAATTTAATCTTCTGTGGGAAGCAACATTGTGGCAATCGGGCCTTCGACAAAACGATTTGATTCGAAATACTTTAAGGATTCTGAAATGTACACGAGCAGTGGCGTAGCTACCGGTGTTCCATGTGTTCCATGAACACAGGCCCCCGAGCCTTGCAGGGCCCCAAGAAAAAATATTATTGGGCAAACTTTTTTTTTTTTTTTTGTTGAGAATTCAATTGATTTAGAAACTTTGAACACCTCAAAAGAACTTCTTGAGTTCATTCTTATAAAAAATTACTATTCAAGCAGCAGTTTTTGTGAAATTGTCACAGCTTGCTGTTTATTTTTGACAATTCCAGTTACCGTTGCGAAAGCAGAAAGATCTTTTTCTAAACTGAAAATTATAAAAAACTATTAACGAAATAGTACGGCACAAGAAAGATTAAATGCGTTAGCTATAATTTCAATCGAAAATGAGGCAGCCAAGAATGTTGATATTCAGGATATAGTAGCAAGATTCGCAAATGCGAAAGCACGAAAAAATAAACTTTAATTACTTTATTTTTCTTTTACACATTATGTTTCGTATTTTGTAAACAAAAAAATTGTGACACAACCACGAATTCTAATATTTCAAAGTGCTTGTAAAAAAAAATTAAATAAAATAGAAAAAGAAACCATAAAGAAAATTTAAAAAAATCATCGTCGAATGTTAAAAAACACATGCATTACTGAATTATTTATCTTGTGTGTAGGCTAGGGCGTTTCACACGTGAAAAAAGTGTTGAATTTCGAAGATGGCCTCTCAAACGAAAAATACTATAAATCGAAAAATTTTGACACCATTTTCAATTTTTTAAATTGATGTTTAGAGGTCGCTCGAAGGACTTGAATTTTCATCAAAAAACGCCTTAAAGAGAGCTAAAATTTTTTTTATTTAGTTTTTGTTAATGTAAAATTTCTAATTCGACAGTTTATGGATTTTTTCCGTTTACTTTTAGGGGTAAAAAGCAAAAAAAATTTATTTAAATTTATGGTTTTTACGGGAAGAGCTCAATGTTTTACAGATAAATTCTTTCATTATATGTATACTGGATTCGAGAAGATTTATTTACGTATAAATTTGTTTTCGTAATTGACTAAAACTTTGTTTTATTAAGAAAAAATTTATATTTTGGCTTAAATACATTTGAACGACCTCTGAACATCAATTTAAAAATTGAAAATGGTGCCCAACTTTTTCGATTTATAGTATTTTTCGTTTGAGAGGGGGCTATCTTCGAAATTAAACACTTTTTTCACGTGTGAAACTCCCTAGTGTAGGCGCATTATCCTGTTCCTTTTTTCTCTGTATTTTTAGAACTAAGTTATTAAATATTGATTGAATTATATATTTTATGAAACGTCCGAAATATGGGCAAAGAGTTATGAGAACAATTAATTACGCTTAACAATAAAGTTCTTTCTCTTTAAAATTCTTTCAATAATGTTAGTTCTCTTATCATTCTCGTTATACATATTCAATAATGGATTTTGATTTAAGTTATGTAGTTTTTGTTAAATAAAAAAAATTTTACTAATGGGAAGGAGGCCCCCACACGTGCATTGGAACACATAATTTTTCAACGTCGCTACGCCACTGTACACGAGCCAGGCTAAAATCGCCCTTCGAAGGGATGAGTAAAAGGACGAATGAAAAACACACTCTGCTTATATTTTCTTATTTACCAAATGTTATTGATTACTTGAGAGAAGATTGTGGCATCAATTGGAATCTCAGATATTTATATAATTTGATTGTTCTCTGTTTGCTTTTTATACCCGACAAACTCGCGTTTGGATGGTTGTGTGAAACACCCAGAACTAGTCGAGATAGACCATGAAAGCTTTTCCAAAACATCTAAAATGAGAATACCTTTATCTTCGATTTCGTAAACATGCACAAACACACCAAGAACAGTTATATATGTATGTAAATAAATATGCAACATGCATTTATATGCAAATATCCGCTCTGCTCATAACAATTGCATAAAAAATTCAACATGGATGCAGTAATTGAAGGTTGCGATTCCGAGCATTCATTTTGGATCCTAAGAGCCTATACTGAGATATGCAGTAAGTAAAGTTCCCATAAGAAATACGTGCCAAAAAAATTGAAAAGTACGTCGAAATAAATACTTTACTTTCGCTCATACTGAGATGCCAAGTAATCAAGTGCGCAGGGTTGCATGCGACTTTCCTGCTTTACTTCGCCATAGAAATGAAGATGTCCATTTATTATGCGAAGTAAATGCCAGGACAGCTGATTGCGGCACATTTTTCAAAGTAAATACTGAGCGACTTCGAAGGTGTTAAATAGTTGGCATACTTTAAAGCAGATATAACCATAGATGTCACTCTCATAAATATTGCGCGGGTATTTTCGCGTCAGTAAGAAAGAGATGTTACTCGGGAGCCAAAAAAAGAGCGAGAGAGAAACACTTTTGGTGAGTATCTAAGTGAAAAATTCTCATTTTGGTGGGTACCCAAGACCGTGGTGGGTACCCAAGACCGTGTTGAAAAGAGCCAAAATGGAAACGGCTCCTGAGAGATATATATAGTTATATATGCTTTAAAGAATTAAAGGAGCGTGAATATAGTTGTCTCTCTCACACTTTAAGACGTTGTAGCGAATAGGCTCCTAATGTGCAAGTATTTACTGCATATCTCAGTATAGGCTTTAAAGAATAACTGACACCAAGCTTAGACCAAAAATTCAGCGCATTGAGAAGCTATGGTTCGGACTGTTATCAAATAAAATACAGCGCTGGTTTAACCAAGAAAAACACTTAAATTTTACATTCTTCAATATTCATCGGATAATTAAAAATCAATAAAATAAAAAAAATCGCACAAATAATAGTTTGCAGCGCTAATTTCCAAGAATTTTATACCAATATCCATATATATTATTTTTTCTCTCATTCCCTCTATTCAGTAGGATAAAATCTTTCTCCTCGAAAAGTATTAAATTCTTTCTCGTCCTTTACTTTGTACTCCTTTCCTTATCAGAAGAGGTGGCAAATGAAATTTAAATAGGCCCAAAATTTACATGAAGCGAAAATCACCGGATAAGCCGAAAGGAAAAGCCTTCGAAAAGCTGTTTGCGTTGGACTGTTTACAGAGAACGGCTCGTGATTTATGTAAATTCTCAGCTTTCAGTGAGCCTCTCTTTCGTTACTTAATTTGTCGGTGCGCCCTTTAAACGCATTCTGCTGTTTGCTGTTTTAATTATTCCTCCCTGTTAATTCTGGTCGATGACTTAAGCCAGCTCTTATAAGCTGCATGGAGTCTACATCCCTTTACACAGATTGTCCACTGGAAAGAAGTCATGTTTAATTTTTAAGCCAAATATTTAATAATTCCGTAAGGTAGTTAAAGGGATTTGAGTAAATAAATAAGAAAAAGTTCAAATAGTTTATTTTTTAATAGCTTCAAAGTCTGAGACCATGTCTAAAGAATAAATTTTTATTTATTTCCAGTTGTAAAAACGATTGCTGTTTTGTAAGGTAATGTAAAATGCTCCTCAGTTATCCTTCCATCATAACAGTGGAATTTAAATTTCAACAAATTTTTTAATTCTTTATTATTTTTACTTTAAAGCTAGCAAAATTCGAACACATTTTACGCTCCAAAAATAAAAATTTATTAAATGAATTATTAAATTTTAACAATTAAAGTATTCGACTAAAATAAACTTATTTGAAAAAAATTTCAAATGCTGATACCATATCTTAAGACTATCAGGCATGCTCTTGAAATCGAGTCCCCACAAAAAAATCGAAATAGATAAGAGTTCTATTGAAATCACATTCAGCCCTATTATGATTGTCGACTACTGATAGAAAATCGAAAAAGTTCTATCATCGACAAAAATTTTTAATTTTCCACATACTAGAAAATGAAAAATTTTAGTCGACGATAGAACTTTTTCGATTCTCTATCAGTAGTCGACAATCATAATAGGGGTGATTGATTTCGAACTTTTTTATTCGGATTCGATTTCTAGAGCATACCTGTATATTTCTTTTTATTGCTGGTGGTAAAAATGATTTGTTTTGTTCAATGAAATTGAATTTACAATTCCGTTTCGACTTCAACTGAGCCACCATCACAGAATCTTATTTCAATAGGCGACACCAAAGAGTTTTGGATGGAAAAATAGCCGAAAATTCATTTCAGTTTTGAAATCTTTGGTGTGCTACTGAAATGTGAATACGTTTTGAACAGTCGTTAACTTAAACCTCAAAATTTTCTGATATGATCTTGTGTTGACAAATATTTCTACAAAACTGTGGTACATTCTCAAATTCTTTGTTGGTTACAGTTTGTAACTGTTGGAATGAATTGGCGTGAGAAGAAGGACGGTGAGCAATCGAAACGCATCCAGCTCATTGAATATCCTAAAACGAAAGCCTAAACAAGATGGTTGCCATTTGATGGCCTTGAAAGTATTCATTGGCATGCCGCAGAGAGTTGTTCACATAGTTTTACTTCTCCACTCAGTCGTAAGGCAATCCAATTATTTTCCCATTCATTCTCTTCTGTGGGAAGTTTCGTCGAAAGCAAAACGCATTTTGGCTGTCACTAAAAACCTTTGAAATCATTCTGCAGCCCTTCACTTCGGTATCAAGACAAAATATTTTGGGTTTTGAAATCCTAATTGAGATTTTAAAGTCGGAAAATTAATTCTTTATTTAATGATCATTGTCAGGCAGTTCAGATTTCCTTACATTTTGGCTTACAAGAAGCACATATTCACTCCTTGAATATGCCCAAGAGTCAGATAAAGAACCTTGATGAATGTGCAGGTGTCTGCATGGAATATCTGCAGTCAAGTTGATGTGCTATCATTTAAAAGTATTAGTTTTGTTAGTGCACAGCTTAATGAGATGATAATCTATTTTGGGCAAGGGTTAATGTACATATAAATTTTAACTTCATCGATATCCGCCATCGTCATCAGGAGTACAAAATTCTCAGATTGTGCTTGCATTTCTGCCTCTCAAAAGGAGAATTCCAAAGAAAAGGATGCTTTTGTCCCGTACAGACAGCTAAATTACTCAAAAATGTTCGAGAGGGCACCTTATATCCTTTTAAGTATTTTAATATGAGTACATTCAAATAATCTTTTTATCCAATTAATCATTTCAACATAATAAATATCATGAATATTATTTGTCCCGTACGTGGAATGGTCCAAAAAAGCTTTTCAAGCATAATAGGTATCATCCATGGAATAAGTGAGATTTATCTACCATTAAGTAAGTTAGCGAAATTGGCCGGAGGATACCAACTGTAAAATGAAAAATCAAAAATTTTGAAAAAATAAATTTCTGATCATATAACTTCATCGAAAGAAAAAGAAACCAAAGCTAAGATCGATAAAATTGAATGCATCTATTCCAATTTTATATTTCAGAAAATGAAAGAGAAGCTTTGAAAAAGCGTGACAAGAGCAATTGGCCAAACTAACGCACCGCACCTGACCTCGGAGAATACGGCGACTTAGTTGAAATTCTTGAGTCCTAATTCAATTCCAACCGCAATCAAGTCACGTAGCTCTCAGTTGGATAAACATTGAACGCCAATGCGTCTAAAAGTTAGAAGACTAAAAATTTTGACATATTGACATTGAACAATTTATGTGTCAACATTTGCAGTTACTCCGAAATGAGCAGTCTCCTCTCTTTTAAATTGAAATCTCTCCAAGTTGTAAAAAAAAACTTTCTGATTGCGCCAATTTTATGGAGCGAGTGAAAGCATTGTGAAGGTTTTCAACACATAGTTTTTTTTGCCTCTGCCAGTGGTCTAGGTTGCTAAAACAGACACTATCATCGGACGCATCATGCGAACTTTATGGAGATTCTGTCCCGAAGTACTCATTTTCGGTAAGCTGTCTCAAATTAATATGGTGATGTTTTTGTACTGGCTTATAGGGTCTGTAATAAAATTGTGACTAACACCTGGCGTAACTAAATTTTACTTAAGACATTCACAGCTGCTCGTTTTAGAGTGCATTCAATAATTTTATCACCATTCGGTAGCCCGATAAGTGCACGAGGCTGCATCATTTGGTAATTCTACGCGGCAAGGATATTCTGACCATCAACTTTATCATGCTAGTTGGGCAGTAGGAAGCGGGAGTGGAAATTTCGATAGATAATTTTGATAACGCGCTTAAAAATATTCGCGATTATTCATTTTCTTAAGCAGTTGCTACTTAAGTCTTGCTATGAATTCAAGATTGGGTAGAGACTCATAACAAATAAGGACTTCCACTTTGAAAACTGAACAATAGCTCTTCACTTGACGAAATGGCAGCACCCCATAAAAGATTGAATTCAATAGAATTTTAAAAGAGTTACTCGAGCTAATTATTGAATTTTTAAGAATATTTTAATCTTACTATTGTACTTGTTTCATGGGCATGGCCTTATCATTGCCTTTTTTCCTCTAAAAAAAATTTATATCAAACATTCGTTCTAACAATATTTTAATGCATCAAATGCCTTGGATTTAATATAAGCTTTCGATTGTCTTTTGTTGACTCAGATCAAAAGCATTAAGATAATTTCTTCTATGTTTTCCTTAAAAAAGCCGCACATATGGAATTTATTGTTCTTACTGCAGTCGACATGAAACTTGGATCCTTTCTTCGAGTCAATTTATTGGTTTATTTATTGCAGCGTTTCATCTGAAAGTTTCTCCTCAAGGTCCTGAAATTTTCTGTGCGCATTATGCGTCTTTGAAGAAAGTGAAACGTTTTTTGTAGACGATTTACGGGGGCTATTGAAAATGACAAGAATTTTTCAAAGCCATAAAAATCTGATATTCGGGACTGTTATGGAAACCGACACAGAATTGAATCAGAATCAGAATTGAAATCAATACCTGTTTCAAATGGTGTTATGAAATAGACACAGTTTTGCTTTTTTCGAAGATAGCAAAATCGATTTTCGAAGACAGGAAAACCTGACACTTGAAAATGCTATAAAGAAAAAAGACAAAAACTACAATATGTGTTAAAAACTAGATCAATCTTGGCAGCGGCCGTGGCTTAGTTGGCTGAGATGTCAAATTTCAAGAGCTGGGTTCAACTCCCAATTGGTTTATTTTTTATTTATTATTTTTTATTTTTATTTTCCATTTCCGTGGTATCACAACGATTCGATACAATGTCGCTTACAATGTTATTCGAGGCGATGATTCACCTAACGACACCACATTTGGTAGAGAATATCACAGGCAAGCACTTTGGCCGGCCTTTTGATCTTACACCAATTATAATTATATTACAACTAAGTGACTGTCAGATAAGTAAGACATAGAGGAACGAAAATGGATACTCTTCCGTATATTTTTTACATTGAAAGCATAAGACTGTGACGTGCGACAACATGCCCATCTATTATTCCCAATTATTTCATTTCTTTTATAAAAAGCTTTAGTGTGCATCGAAGGTAAGGTGATTGCATTTAAAATTCGATATAAGAATTCGAATTTCAAAGAAAACAGTTTCATGTATAATGTTAATGATATTTCTCCCTAAATTTCCTTATCATCTCACTAAAAGAACAAGAACTTCTGTCGAACGATATCTAAGTCACCCGTAAAAACTATTATTTTCACGATATTTCAGGAGGAACTACGAAACTGCAGTTCAAGTAAGTAAATCCCAAGTCAGTTCTTAATTGATTCCTCGGAATTTTCCGCAAAATATAGAACAAGTACTTGTATCATCATGGAACGAATAAATTGCGGTTTTTGTCCCAAATAATATTTTTCACTTTAAAATCAACGTTTGTGTACTAGTTTATGTGCATTAGGGCTGCTCTTAATTCCCGAAATGGAATTTCAATCGGTCTCAGGGTCCAGAAGTGTTCCATTGGACATGGAGGAGAAACGTGAGAAATTTGGAAGCAATCGGATAACGGGAACCCGTGGCAGTTTTCAATTGAAATTTGGGAAATTGGCAAAAATAGAGAGGAAATGGCCCTTAACTCCCCACAAGGCGCCCCTACGGATATATAACGTATGGCCAACCCCCATTATTTTTTTACTCCGAACATTTTTTCTGAACAAACCTACCCCCTATCTCCCCTCCTTAAGGGGGCTCCCATACAAAAATAATTTTTTAAAAACTTTTCCCCCCATCTTCCTAACTAGCCCCAGAGTGCTCCTAGAGGAGTCAAATGTATGACCGACCCCCATTAACTTTGTCCCTAACATTTTCTCCGAACATACTTAACCTCTATCTCCCCCCCTTAAGGGGGCTCCCATATAAAACTACCTTAATTTGAGCAAAAATTCATACAAAATGGCCGTCACTGCAGTCAAACCCCTCCTAGGAGGCTGATATATATGACCGACCCCCATTATTTTTTTACCCCAAACATTTTCTTCCAAAACATACCTACCCTCTATCTCCCCCCCTTAAGGGGGCTCCCATATAAAACTACCTTAATTTGAGCAAAAATTCATACAAAATGGCCGTCACTACAGTCAAACCCCTCCTAGGAGGCTGATATATATGACCGACCCCCATTATTTTTTACCCCAAACATTTTCTTCAAACATACCTACCCTCTATCTCCCCTCGTTAGGGGGGTCCCCATACAAAATTAGGCTTTAATTAAAGAAAAAAGCCTCACGAACTTCAATCTATAATATAGATGCCGTAGGAACAAGAAAGAGCATGTTCAGCATGCATATTCGAAAAATTTACAAAATTACCTTTTAAACGAGCCTAATATGAAGAATATTGGATTAGTTTTTGGTGTGTTTTAATAATATGATATATTTTATTACCTTTTTTTTTAAACTGAATTTTGGGTTCCATCCCCTAACTGGCCCAAAAATGACCCTAGTAGAAAAAAAATATATTTTCGAGTCAAATGCCGCAAACCTCAATCTATGACGAGTTTTTTGAGACTATAACCATTAAAATCGGTTAGTAGTTTCTATTCATAAAATTAATTCAAAACAAATATTTTTTGAAACGCATTATTCACTGTTTTCACGTTCGTTTCTTAGGTCTTCGCATGTCTCTCTCGGTCTGTACGCATGGCTCTCTCGGTCTGTACGCATGTAAAGACTCAAGAAACAAACGTAAAAACAGTGAATAATGCGTTTCAAAAAATATTTGTTTTGAATTAATTTTATGAATAGAAACTACTAACCGATTTTAATGGTTATAGTCTCAAAAAACTCGTCATAGATTGAGGTTTGCGGCATTTGACTCGAAAATATATTTTTTTTTCTACTAGGGTCATTATTGGGCCAGTTAGGGGATGGAACCCAAAATTCAGTTTAAAAAAAAAGGTAATAAAATATATCATATTAATAAAACACACCAAAAACTAATCCAATATTCTTCATATTAGGCTCGTTTAAAAGGTAATTTTGTAAATTTTTCGAATATGCATGCTGAACATGCTCTTTCTTGTTCCTACGGCATCTATATTATAGATTGAAGTTCGTGAGGCATTTTTCTTTAATTAAAGCCTAATTTTGTATGGGGACCCCCTAACGAGGGGAGATAGAGGGTAGGTATGTTTGAAGAAAATGTTTGGGGTAAAAAAATAATGGGGGTCGGTCATATATATCAGCCTCCTAGGAGGGGTTTGACTGAGTGACGGCCATTTTGTATGAATTTTTGCTCAAATTAAGGTAGTTTTATATGGGAGCCCCTTAAGGGGGGGAGATAGAGGGTAGGTATGTTTGAAGAAAATGTTTGGGGAAAAAATAATGGGGTCGGTCATATATATCAGCCTCCTAGGAGGGGTTTGACTGGTGACGGCCATTTTGTATGAATTTTTGCTCAAATAAAGGTAGTTTTTATATGGGAGCCCCCTTAAGGGGGGGAGATAGGGTTAAGTATGTTCGGAGAAAATGTTAGGGGACAAAGTTAATGGGGGTCGGTCATACATTTGACTCCTCTAGGAGCACTCTGGGGCTAGTTAGGAAGATGGGGGGAAAAGTTTTTAAAAAATTATTTTTGTATGGGAGCCCCCTTAAGGAGGGGAGATAGCGGGTAGTTTGTTCAGAAAAAATGTTCGGAGTAAAAAAATAATGGGGGTTGGCCATACGTTATATATCCGTAGGGGCGCCTTGTGGGGAGTTAAGGGCCGTTTCCTCTCTATTTTTGCCAATTTCCCAAATTTCAATTGAAAAACTGCCACGGGTTCCCGTTATCCGATTGCTTCCAAATTTTCTCACGTTTCTCCTCCATGTCTAATGGAACACTTCTGGACCCTGAGACCGATCAGAAACTCGCTACAAAATTTCTCCATAGAGTTAAGAGCAGCCCTAATGTGCATGCAGAATGGCATCCCACAACAAAGTTAAAAATATTGTGAACTAGCATTTCATCCAATTCATTGTAACGAAAATATTGTGTAGTTGTGGTTATAGATCAATTAGTTCAAATTAAAACTTCTTTTTGAGTCTGTTAAATTTATTTTACATGAAATAAAATTCCTGGAAGATGACAGAAATCCACCACATTCGAACTTTCCAAAAATTTATGTATTCAGAAGCATCATCCAAATGTTTTATTGCAGTCAATTTTCCCTGCTTTTTCTTAGAAAATCTCTTTTCTTGGGAATCTTTTTAACGGAAAATAATATTGATGTCGATTGGTGATCAAAAAATAATACTACTCACAAATTATTTTTGAACAACTTCGAATTTTTCTTTTCCTCGAATAAATTTCAGTAAAAATACCAAATTCAGTCCATCGAGCGTATGAGTGCTTTTAATTATTTCA
>CM035809.1:3257040-3271068 GCA_020466095.1 Chlorops oryzae | reverse complement strand
GAAGACAATTGTTTCCTCTTGTTTCCGTTTTTGTATATTTAAAAGCTTGCTGAATTGCTTTATCATCTCTCAAAGTGAACAAAAATTTCTCACAAATGCTATCTCATTCAATAAGGACATAACCAATTGAAGGACCAAACAAATTGAATACTGTCACATATTTCAGTATTCTATTTCGCCTGTCTACACCAATTTCCTCTTGTAGAAACGTTCATTTTCACAATATTTGAGAAGAGAGTACAAAACTGCAATCGCAAAAATAAAATAAAAGTTAAAGGCACTCGGTCCTAAGTAACTCAATTTGGAACCGATTCTTCAAAATATTTCCCGAAATATAGAAAACTTGTATTGTCATAGGAAAAATGACTTAAGTGTCAGTCGCAAAAGATATTTTTCACATCAAAATCAATGCTTCCGGTTTTGATTCTTAGTCTCTTGAGGTCTCGAGATTCCTACAGGATTGGCTTGAAAAGCTTTGCAGTTAAAACTTATAAATAAATCTAAACAAAAAACGTTCTTGGAAGTACGATAGATCAAGCTTCATCGATTCATTTAAAATCCAGGGAAAGTCTTCTTGCGATACATAAATAGCAGCGACTTCAAATAACGGTTGCAGTTAAAAAATTCACATAAAAAATCAAAGGTTGTAGGCCTAGCAGACCCATGTTTGGGTCAATTCTTAGTAATTTTCCATGATCTTTTTGAAAATAAAAAAATTTTGTTTTGAATTTTATATATCCATCAGCCAGTTAGAGTTATCCTTGATTTATATTTTTTCGTAAGAGAGTAAAAATCAATTTGAACTATATCATGTTAACTGCTGATGGTCCAATCTATTTTTTTTAATTCGCCTGACTTCTGTTGGTCTATATACATATATTCTACTAGCTATTCGCTTATTCTAATAAAATGGTCATGAAGTGTTATACACAAATCCTAAACTTAGGCAAAGCGCCTTGATGTATAGATTTATGTATCAACCGCATAACCAAGCACTGAAACATCCTTACACGGTGGGAAAATGTCATCTAAGGACTGTCCCAGAAATAACTGTCCTTTTGTTATTAGGCTATAGCAACATAATTGGTACCTAAATAAAGTATAAATATTGCAGATTTAAAAAAATACTCATTCGTAAAATAAAAGAGCTACTGAAAAGATGTCGTCTCAACAAGAAGAAAAGCGGAAAGCAATTATTTACAAACACCTGGAAAATCCAAACACCACGTACAAAACGATCGCTAAGGAAGCTGGCGTGTGCGAAAAAACTGTCGGTAGGACCATAAAACGATACAGACAGCTTACCCCTTTATCAAAAACACCAGGATCAGGGAGAAAAAGTGGTCCAGCGAACCAAGCGGTGGCCCAGAACGTTAAGCCGCTGTTTACTCAGAATCCAGGCACTTCGGTTCGTGATATGGCAGCAAAAGCGGGAACATCGAAGTCAAGTGTTAAACGGATTAAAAAATTGTACAACCTAAGGAGCTATGAAGTACAAAAAGTACCTGTTAGGTCAGAAGAAAAGGACGCCGAAGCCAAGAGGAGGGCTCGAAAACTGTATCGCGATTACCTGCCCAAATTTGATTGCGTTATCATGGACGATGAAACGTATTGCAAAGCGGATTTCAAGCAGTTACCTGGACACGGATATTATACTGCGGTTAGAAGGAGTGGAGCATCCTCTAAATTTACCACCGAAAAACATACCAAATTTCCAAAGAATATAGATGGTGTGGCAGGCATTTGCAAATGTGGCCTTCGAAGTATGGAATTTGTGACGGATCGCACAATCAACACCGAAAATTTACATCAGAGAGTGTCTGGACCGGCGTTTGCTGCCTTTTATACGTCAACACCAAGGTTCAGTACTATTTTGGCCTGACCTAGCAACATCTCACTACGCCCAGAGAACGATGGATTGGTACCAAGCAAATAATGCCACTGTGGTACCAAGAGAAGCAAATCCTCCGAATTGCCCCGAACTTCGTCCAATCGAAAAATATTGGGATTTAATGAAAGAATAAACAAACTGCGAAGAACATCGAAATATTTCGACATAAATGGCGTCGGGCATACACTAAGGTGAACGAAAGGTCGGTAAAAAACCTAATGGAGGACCTTAATCAAAAAGTGTATAATTTTTTTAAGTGTATTTTTTTCAGTGTAATTAAAGTTTTTATTTATTTTGTAATGTTCACTTAATAATAAACTGAAAGAATTTTTAAAAAAACATCATTCGATTTTTTGCAATAAAAAAAAAAAACAAAAGGACAGTTATTTCTGGGACAGTCTTTAAATAAATGGAGAAAAGCAAAGGTCCCAATATACATAAATCCCAGCGGCACACCTGCAGGAGTAGTATAGTTGGAGTTTACGTTCATCCTCCTGTCTTCTGCTCCTTAAGTTAGTTTTCTATTAGAGCCGTTGCTTGACAGTTAAAGCCATATAATGATTTTTATTCTCTGACGAAAAAAGTAAAAGAGAAATGTCATTATAAATTGTCTTTTTTCATATTCCTCGTAACTATTACGATCCCTGATAAATAGAAACGATATTACTCTAGGATTTTGTTATGGCTACCCACAACACAGTAAAAAGTTTTATGAACATTTAGTAATTATTTCAATTCAGTATAAGGAAAACATTGGCTTGTTTTGGCTACGCACATCAAAATGAAGCTTTTGAAGCATCTGAAAATATTTCACTTGGAAAAACAATTCCTGAAAGATGGTTACATAACATAAGTGGTATATAGCTTTCCATCAACTCATTTATTCAAAAAAATTTTGTTGCAATGAATCTTTCCTGCTAAGAAAATCTTTTTTCTTAGGAATCTTTTGGCGTAAAATAACACTGATTCCGAAAGAAAGTAGGAAAAACTGGTACTTAGAAATAATTTTCGAATAACTTCCACTCTTCCCGTTCTTGAAGAAGTTTTCAGTAAAATCACCAAACTTCATCCATCGAGCGTATGAGTGCTTTTATTTATTCCTATGGTAAAATGTTGCTCATACGCAGAGTGGTACTATTGTCAGTAATAAAAGGGAGCGATTTCATTTGTTTCAGCTGTGGCATTAAGCACTTAGAAATGTTTTTATAGTGATTTCGTAGTCGGAAATTGAAAGGAAACGTTTTAAAATAAGAAAGAAAGAAAGACAACAGCTCACAAACAGCTTCATACGAAAGTAGGCCACAGCCAGAAATAGACTTAAATCCTGATAGCGGAGAAAAACTGTTCTTTTCTTAATCTGTGGGCTATAAATTCTTTAAAGCTGCCAATGCAGTTCAATTATCTGTCAATAATCTCTAAATTTTAATCAAGCATTTGGCTCAGGCAAGATCTGCTGATTCCGTACAAAACATAAACATCTATTTCCATGGGCAAGGACGAGACAAATGCGAACCAGAATTCTTGCCGCGATTTTTGTATGTTGAATACGTTGTAACTTTTTGTACAAACGTATAGAAACAAACAATAAAAGAAAGAAAGAAAAACAAAAGCGAATATAATCTCTTAAATCGTTTCGAAAATTTCTCCTTGTCAAAGTTGAGCATGGAACTTCAAGCTGGAGGATTTTCATTTTGTGGTTGAAAACCGTAATCCTACTCATTCAATTTTCGTACAGTCAATTTTTAAGTTCATTCAAAGTTGAAAGATTAAGCGCTTTTTCCATTATATCTGCTTACTTCCTGTTTTTCTTCTAAAGAATGGAAATTTAAAGCTCAAAGGCCTTTAAAATTCCCATTCTTCCCTTAGCTTAGAAGGACTTTCTTTAAAGATTGTTGTTTATTTTCTGTAGCCTTTGCGAAATAAATCTGAATGATGAGTTATTCAACTGGAAAAGCAAATCGCTTTTCTGGGAATGAAGACATCCGCCAAAGCGAAAAGTTGTTCAGCGAGCAAATTAAGAGGAAAAAGAAGAATTGTGATACATTTAAATGATTTTTGTTATTTATAAAAAAATGTGTAAGCCTAACATTTTCATGGTTGAGATTTTCTGCTTATATATTCAAAGGAAGAGCTCTTGAAAAAATACTTGCAGGTGTACGCTACGCACCGTATTATTTTGCATATGGCATAAGCATTAAAACGTTGTCAAGGAAAATGAATCAAATTTGCTCATATTTGCGACTGCGGACTGAATTTTCAAGCCACTTATCCTTTTCGTTTCACTTTTTGTGCACAACAATGTCTTTGAAAGACCTTAATGGCCCAAAACCGGATACTTCAACGAATGCCAAATCGAGAGAGTTTGTTTTTGTCCCAAATCACTTCAACTTTTAGCCCAATTTTACAAAGAAGCTGGATACATGACCGCCTTTATTTGATAAGCTTCTATACTTTTTATTCATGAGAAATACTTCAAAGTCAATGAAAATTAAGTAAGTTCAGAAGAAATTACCATAAATCTCATAATTCAATCCAACAAAAATTAAAACTTGGTTTCAATTTCATTTGAAATTTCACAAAAGCAGAAATGAACAGAACGAAAGCTTTGTGAAAGTTTCGTGGAAAGATAGAAACCAATAATATCATTTTGAGTCCACTTAATTTCGAGTTTTGAGTCGCCATGAATTGTTTTCGATTGTCCAGAGAGAAAATGTTATTCTATTTAATTTATGCAATATTTATCTTCTATTAGTCGAAAAATTTACTTTATGGTTGAAAAATTAGACTTGGTCCACTTGAGTTAACAATAAAAACAAAGTCTTTTGATGGCAAGTTCCTAAATTTTGTAGAATTCTTTGAAAAGAATGTGATATTGATAGATTCAGTTCATGGAGATGATTGCCCTTCAGCTCAACTGGATGAAACAGTAAAGAACAGCATTTCTGTCTTGTACAGTTTGTTTGTTCAGGCTTAGTTCGAGGTCGTCTCAAATTTCTTTTACATCAAAGAGAGAAAAATGCATTGGTCTACTGAGTTGTGAAAAAATTTTCTAACAAATCGAACAATTGAAAGCAGGAGCACAAAAAATAAATATATGCTAATATAAAAAAAAATTAAAATACTGCAATACTTTAAACCGTTCTCTTATTTTCTGGCTAAAGGCAATTTGAATGATATGTAAAATATCATTTGTATTTCTATTATAAACAAATAAATAAATAAAAAGTATAGGTATAAATATTTTTTAAATTATCTTCAAAAACTATGGCTTTAATTTTCATAAACAATAACTCATTTCAGGTTTCCTTTGATTTTACAGTCGAACTTCCTTATAATGAAGTCGCACGGGACCAGAAAATCACTTCATTATATAGAAATTTCATTTTACAGAAATTATTATCACGTGTACTGAAAGTGGAACGAAAAAGCTGTGCGTTTGAAATTATTTCATAGTAGGGAGAACTTCAGTGTATAGACGTTCACTATTCGGAAATTCGACTGTATTACCGCCAACAAAAAAAACCTGATTCCTATCCATTCATATAAATTATATTATTTCAGTTTAAATGAAATGTCCTTCATTTGACGAAAAAACACAGAAAAAAAAACTTTCAAATTCAGAAATCTTGGGCCGATGTTTTAAATACAAATGTAAAATTCCAAAGAAGATTTTGAAAGCAAGGCTCTTTTCGGTTATCGAATGAATCCTCATACGAGATATTAAAGTCACCTCCTATTCGAATTTCAAATCTGTTGGTCACAAACTGTTAAAATTCGATCCCACCTCCCTTTATATGGCGGTTGGGCTTTGTTGTGGTTTAATTTTCACAATTTTTTCGATATTTCTTAATAACACACAAAGAAACGTCCATTCCGAATTTCATTGTTCTAGGGCAACGTCTTCTTTATTTTTTGCGAAGAAATGTATGGAGTCGCGATACTGGATAGATCTGGCACTATTAGGTTGATGGTCGTACGCTGGACTGTCCGTTGGTGAATATTCTTAACGTTCCAGCCATTGTCCAAATTTTAACATTTGCATTTTGTGAGAATCTGCTATGACAGTATCGTAAATATAAATGATAATTTTAACCATTTTCTTCAACAATAGTTTTTCTACTTCTAGCAATCGTTATTAACGCCTTAGTCAGATCCTCCCTCTAAAAATTTCTTTCGAGATATATGAATTTTCTAATATATTTCACACTTCTTATATTTATATTCCGATTTGTTCCATGGGCTTAAAATTCAAGTCTTACTATCATTAAGGTTTTTTCCCCAGAGAATCACTTCGACACAACATATTCATTCATCTCGCCTAATCCTCCAAAATTCCCAAAGTACACGCTGCATACACAAAAATCCACCCACAGTGTTTTCCTAACATATTTACTGAAGAAGCTTAACAAGCTCTCACTTAAGAAAAGAAAGGAAACCAGAATGAACTGAGAAAGACCAACGAATTCACACACACACACAGAAATGGTCGAAATGGTAAATGCATTTAGGCTCTTTTTTCTCTGATTAAGCATTCAACATTGTAAATATACACAACAAATATTTGTCTTCTGACCGGATATTTGAAAGACTGAAGTGGAAAAGAAATAAATCATAAGCCGCTTAGAAATGAAGCTCACGCAACTTAAACATGATTTCCTTAATATCCTTCAACACCGCAAAAATTCTGCAGGCACGTAATTTATTACATTGATGAAAAAAAAGCCATATTGCCTTGAGGCTTGGTGAGCTGGAAAATTGTTCATTCATTGTTCTATCCGAATGAAGAATTTTCTGAAAAAAGGTAATGGCAGGTGCGCAGTTGAAAAAAAAAATTTAAAGAACTAGGATTTTTAAATGGCCTTTAGGTAAGAGAACTCTTTTCAATCTGAGATAGATCAGCTTTAAGTTTTTTGAGTATCTGAGTTTGAAATTCAACTAAATTACCTGATCAGAGATTTCAACACGTCACAAAACAAAACTCTTCCCTACTCTTTCTTCACCCATTTGATTATATTCCATTGTAAGCTCTCATTTAGACAAAAAATCTCCGGTTTTCTTTTCATTTGTGATAAAAACAAAAAAAAACTTTAACATATTTTCAATTTTGCTTTTCGAAAGTCATCCAAAAGGTAAATCCCACGCACAGTCAACCTTTCTCAATCCGATTAAGATCATACTTTGCAACGTTCAGTAAGGTATCAAACCATTTTGAGGCCTCAACATGTATTCAAAGTTTCGGGCCCTCAATTTAAGCCACAGTCGTGCGAAAGTTGATATAATAAAACCAAATAATTTGAGGTCGTTACGTTTTTTGTTCAAAGAACCGTTCGAAAGATATCGATAGCAGACTTAAAAAATGTAAGAAACACCGAGTATCGATAAATATTATAAAAATTATGCAATGAGTCTCAAAATGAAGTTTTTACAAATACAATCAACAAAGAATGATAGCCGAAGGGCCCACTTCATTCAAATTGGCTGACCGCAAGGCTCACCCCTGGAAGCACGCTGAGGTTTTTAACATAAGAGATCTGAACTACCCACGCATAAAATTATTGCCTTTTTCCCTTTTTGTGAAACATTTTGCAGTTAAAATTTTAAATGAAGGAATTTGTAAGAAGCGACACACGAAAATTAAATGGAGATCCATGAAAAGGACTTCAAGATAACCTCACTCAAAAACGATAAGCTTATCATGTTTGGACGAGCAGAATTATATATGATCCACAGAAAATTACCTTTTAATTGGGTGCGGTCCTTCGGTCTCGCTTCGAAGGCATAACATTAAATTGCGAATTTCAATCGAATTTTCACGTCTTCCGACTTCGTTTTCTTTCTCTCACCTGATTTCTCATCCAAATGCGGAAAATGCTGTAAGTAATTGCCATTATGGCCACACCTTGATATGTTTTGCTATTCAGATCATAAACGCTGCGCTTTTAAATACTCAGCGACGACAGTGGGGCACTCCATTGAATATTCAGTTCATCACCAGAAAGCGGTGTACGTGCCAGCGAGTTTTGCACCCGGTGAAGAGAGTCCTGGAAACGTGCAACACGTCTCTAAGCGTGTTATTTCAAGTTATTCAAATTCGTAAATTAATTTTTTTCAGTTCCTTGTATATTTCAATTCAGTTCAAAATATATAGAATCAGTTCAGGTAAGATGGTCATTTACTCAACTAGTTTTGGGTACAGTTTCAGAAGGTTTTCTTTCAAAAATTAAATTTTCAAATACATGCTTTTATTTATTTTTGTTATATATATTAGTTTATTAAATCAACATCCATTTTTTAACGACGTGAGGAGCACTTGAGGCAAGTAAGATAGTTGATATCATGCAGTCGTGTTCGTGTTAAGGAAGTTCTCTGAGGATAACGTAGAGGGTTTTTTATACCCCACACACTCTGTGTCGAGGGTTTATTGTGTTTGTGTGGTTGTGTGTAACACCCAGAACCAGTCGAGATAGGCCAAAGAAATGATCAGCGTCACCAGAAGATTCAATTTAGCCATGCCCGTCTATCCGTCCGTATACAGTTTTCTTATCGAAGGATTTCAGCTATCTTGATGACATTTGGTATACGCTCACGGGCACGTAAGTCGAACAAGTGCGGTAATGGACCGGATCACACAATTTTTTAGGGTACCTCCACTACTAGGGTCTGTAACAAAAGTAACAAAAACTGTTCCAAAATCGGAGTTTTTCAAGATATTTTGATGAAAGATATTTGAACATCAAGCTACAAGAATACGGAGAGGCGAGTGCTAACTTCTAGTTTAGACATGCTCAAATGATGCATCCCGGGATCATAATCTTTCCAGTTGTGCAACAAATGAAATTTAAACTGTAGTGTCACACTTTTAAATCTGTGGGCATACCCAGTAGTCAGTAGGTCGCCCCCGATATTTGTGACATGCCAAAGTTCCAGTCCTTGAAGATAGCCATTTCACCTACCACATGAACCTGAAAGAGTAGATAGGCCTCAGCTCACATTTCCCTATTCGCTGCGTATGATTGTTTTTGCTGTTGTCTGCTTTTACGTCGCATTCTGATCATTGCCCGTCAAGCGTTCGATAGCGCAGTGGTTCAAACTATGACTCCATAGCCGGGAGGTTCGGGTTCAATCCCTGCGGGCGGCGAGAATTTTTCCTAATTTTTTTAATTTTTTTGTAAATTAGAGTTTTTTTTTGTTCATAGTTCAGTTATTTTGGAAGACAAAATTTTCCCCTAAATATTTAAGGTTTTATTATTATTTTTTTTTTAATGGTTCATTTTCAAGTAAACAATTTTTGGAGTGAAAAAATTCGTTAAATACGTTTCCCAAAATCTGAGCAACGCTAAACTCAAGTGAGCATTTTGGACCAAGAAATTAAATTCGTTCGTTTAGCGTAATGGTTAAGCCGTTCGCCCAGCGATCTGTGGTCAGCGGTTTCGAGGCTCGGTGGAGGCGAGAAAATTTTAAGAGAAGCTAAGATAAAAAAGATTTAAAAATAAAAAATAGAAAACAAAAAAAATATAAATTAATAAAATAAATAAATTTAAAAAAAGTCAAAACAAAAAATGAAATTTTTCTTTTTTCTCAGTCGCTGGTGCTAGGCCATTTTCCTCCCCTTTTCGCTAGCGAAAAGGCTCGCCAACGAAGGCGTATAAACGGACGACCCGCCCATGGCAATGACATCACAATGTTAAATGGGACAGCGTTTTGGATAGCCGATGGACGCGTCCATGCCACCATGGACTGGTGAAAACACCAGGTTTGGGTGGCTCAGTTGACTACTGGGTATGGAAGAGTAGCTCAAGTCGACATAAGCCAATATTGAAGTGTGAGTAAATCGGAAGCATAAATATCGATACAGCACCTAGGTAGAAAATTTGTTCCATCTTGTTTATTAACAGTAACATATCGCACCTTTGCTAATAAATCGGCACAACTAAAAATTTTTCTGAATCAATTTTATTATGTTCGATTGCATTTTTCTGTAAGAAACCCAACTCCCAGAAAATTAACGCTTCTATTGACTGATTCAGCAGTCGATTGAAAGTAATATATGTTTAGAAAAAATATTATTTTACCTTAGTTTCATGAGAGATCGAATGATTTTCAAGAAATGCAAAATTTATATATTTTCAAATTTTAATTGATTTCTATTGAAAAGTTATTACCAATTCGGAAAGTTATACATCAAAACAAAAATATTTGACTTCAACTAATTTTAAAATAATGGAACAACTGATTGATTTGAAGTGACAATTAATTTAAACTCTGACTTTTTCCCATGGAGAAAACTGTTTTTTTTTTTTAGCATGGCGATGTCCTACGGCAAAGTCAATTGTCTGAATCTGCATATCTTTAAAATCAGTTTATTGTAAATTGATATAATTTGAGTTTTTCTTTGAGTGATTTCAAAGTTGTTTTTTTTCAAGTTAATTAAAAAGGATTTCTTAAAACAAAAATAAGAGAGATTGTCTAACAATCCGATGTCGGTGAGTTCGAATCCCCTTCAGGCAAGAGTTTTTTTTTTTGGGTAAAAAGTAGGTACTAATATACCTAATATTTAAATAATAATTAACAAACTTAGAAGAACATGCTTTCAACCAAACATTTTATTCAAAATAATAAAAAAAGAAAACTTCTAGTGGAACTTATAGGACTTTTTCAAAAAGCTTATGCTTATGTATGAGGTTTTTGAAGAAAGGATGGTAACTTTACAGTATGGGTGGCAGCTTCTTTTCTCCGTCATGCGATAATCAAAATTTTCCATAATATTTAAAATTTACCTGCTTCTTTCAAATCCCAATTTTTCCACATCTTATTTCTGCCTGCAACAGGATTCGAACCCCAGCCTTCGGATTGCTAAGCGCAATCGCTATGCGCTTCGCCACGGAGAGATGGAATACATGTAGATTTAATATATTGTATTAAAGTTCATGAATTTTATCTCAATTAATTGATTTTTAACTAATTTTAGAACATATTTTTTTTCTATCTGATTGCCTAAGTTCCGATTGGGTACTTTTTCATATGATTCCAAAAATAATACACCTAAATAAATACGCTTTTGACGTTGGTAAAAGACTTTTAAAAAACAACATATTCAAACCAGCTTTTGAAGGCATCAGAATTATCCGGTTCCATAGTGTAGTGGTTATCACGTCTGCTTTACACGCAGAAGGTCTCCAGTTCGATCCTGGATGGAACCATGGGGATTAAAATTTTTTTTTCTTTCCAACAAGGTTTTCTACACATTGCAAAAGCACCTTCGGTATTTTTGAGTAAAAGTACCTCATTCCCAAATGACAGATCACGCACATTTTTTAAGACAAATTTCTTTATTTTTTTTGGCAATCTATATTTAGAATTTTTAAGCGATTGTTCCTTTTTTTGGTGCTGTCATTAAAAGAAGTGAAATATGTTTAAAGTTATGGGGCTTTTGAGATTCAACACACATAGGTATGCTGCGCTTATGCATAAAATCTACCCATATATTCAACACGAGTAGGAATCCAAACGAAATATCGATTTTTCCAAAACATCTATGTTTCAATCCCCAAAATCGATGTTTTAATATCGATGTTGAAACCAAAAACATCGACGATACATCGTTTCTCATAAGCGATATATTATGAAAGATATTTTTTTTCATATCTTTTACACTAAATCTGAACCTCTGAATCGAATTCATTAATCAAAGAGTGAGAAACCAGTTCGAACTAAAACGTTTTGATTGGCTGAACTTAAAATGACGTCACATTTGCTGCTTTGTTTACATTTTGCCAGCTGTTGCTTTTTGCTTTTTGCTTGGAAATTAAGAGAACCATTGGGCGTTTTTTGATAACACGTGCTGGATATATCATTTTGTGCCCTCTATTGTATGTGGAAACAAGTATGTAACTCCAAAAGCGAATAAAAATAAAAAATGATGATCAATAATTGACCAATATCAAAGGTAGTGTTGCAACGGATAGTGTCCGTGTCTGGCCGAAAGCCAGATACAGGATATCCGGCTGGTTGCCAGGCTTCAAAAAATACACGGTACTAAGTAAGTAGTGGTTAAGTCAAATTTTAGTTTAACATATAAAATATTATGGTCAGACCACAATTGAGTCGTTCAGAACATCTTAAAAACAGGTAATTTAATTGCATTTTGTTTAATTTAAAAACAACAATTTACAGAACTTCAAAGTTTGAAGGCATGCTCTGCTGCAATAGTTAGAGATATTGACAAAATTGTTTTTTTTTTTTTTTTTATTTGAATATTATCCATTGAAATTATTAAAATTATTTTAAAAATTCGATCCTCAGTTTTTACCATTTTTTTCCGCTCACTTGACCACAGGTGACGTGCTGATGGTGTATGTATGAATGAACTCCGTGCAGAGAATTCTCGGACTCATCTGGATTCAAATATTTTATTATGAATAACGAAAAATCAAACTCATTTCCATGTCCATGCTTCCTGTGAAAAACTTTTCGGTATGTAAAAAAATACTGAATCAACCTGTCTTTTCTCTGACGATGGATCAATAACAGGAAATTGAATTCATTGAGAACACAGACGAATCAATATCTTTCACACGAACTTCGGCCCAGAGGTGCTATTAAATTCTACAGCTGTTACAGTTCAATGGAATTTTTTTTGAAACAAAATTTTTCCCCGAAAATATTGCGAGGGTTTGCTGAAGGATAAATATATTTTGCAAATGTTTTCAATGGAAAGAAATCCATCTCGTGAGTATAAACATACAAATGCCGTTGTTGGCCTTTAAATTTCCGTACTTGAATTATTGATAAACGAAACAAATCGCTCATTTATGTACTTCAATAATGTCATATCTGAAAAAACCCGATTTTTGAGTTAATTATGAGGAAATATTCGGTGTATCGGCGTTGGGACTAAGGTTTTCCTATCCGAATGCTCCATGGGAGCCAAAGTAAAATTAAAGGGATAGGCAGGGACAAGGGTTTCAGCCTCCGGTTTCATATTCCTCACACAAGACGATTTTGCGAAATTTGACACATACGGAATAACATTTATCAATGGACGATGTCAACGTGTATCAGCGCTTCAGCCTTCTTATTATCACTTAAGTTGCTTTCCCAATCAGTTCAGGGGTACATCAGGCGCAGTGTTAAGACTAGGCCCGTGAGCAGGAATCACTAATGGATGGGTTTTAACTTAAGTATGTATGTTATTGTTACGTTGCGCTGTGCTACTAATCGAATCCTAAGAGGCCCAAATATGTTTGTTAAATTTTTTTTCAGAACAAATGTTGGAAACATGCATATACTAGTAATGCCTTCAAGAAATCTTTCGAGATACCGAGTAAAAAAATGTTGAAACCTTCTTTGTGCTGGTCAGAACCCCCAAAACCCTTCCGTTGCGCACGGGCCGAGTTAACCCTAGGGCACCGGTTGTTACATAAGGCATTATACAACGCTTATGAAACAAATGCATAGTTTCAAGTGATCACTGAGATGTTACTGTAACGCTTATGGAATCAAAAAAGCCAAGAGGCGGAGCCTGTTGCAACTAAATTTATAGTTGCATAAGGAAGTTACAAAAACTTAGTTGTAACAAACTGAAAATATAATTCTGGCTTTAAAAATAATTCTGGGTTTTGGTTATAAAAACTTTCGTTATGAAACTAAAAAGGAGTATTTTAATAAGGAAGTGGTTGAAAAAGTTTTTCAAAATTTTTCTAATTTATTTTGCTTTATGAATGACAGAAACCAAATACATAGTGTGAATGCTTTCATGTTATGAAAATGTATAATTGAAATTTCGACTTTCCTCAAACCAAAACTAAGGTGCCCTTAAAGATATATGGTGAAATCTAACATTCTACCCTTTATTTTTCACGCGCCCTCGATCAAATAAAAATTATGATGTTTTATTCATAACTTAATACCTATACGCATAAATTTTTCTTGTTTAGAAAAAGTGTGGTTATGGAATGTCATTAGCAGAGCACCTAAAAGTATGCAAAGTTAAAACCTTAGAGAATTCTCTGATGCACGAATAACGTGACAAGCTCGAAAAATAACTTCATGAGGCTAAGTCCGGAATTTAGTTTTAGAAAATCATAGTCTGATGCATGCAATTCAGGTTTGCAACGAAATTATTTATTCATACGACG
>CM035809.1:3229440-3256940 GCA_020466095.1 Chlorops oryzae | reverse complement strand
GAAAATATAGACATTCAGAAAAACGTAGCACTTGTGCATTCAGAGCTAAGTCAATCAGAGTCACTTCAACTCGTCGTTCCCAACATCGATAAGATTTGTATTGCAGAGGCAGTTACGATCAAAGCGAGGGAAGCGAAAGTGGCACCGATTTTCGAGAAAATAGTGTTGGACGATAAGGAAATTGAGAAAAAAGAAATTAATGATAAAAAGGGACTATCTAGCGGTGGGGATGCTGTGATTAAAATGTCGAATGTATTGGAGTACGAGTTCGACGAGGAGTTCGAGGATAATTTTTGTGGTAAAAATAGTAATGAAGAAATTGAATTCGGCAAGGAGGTCGAGAATAATTCTTGTGGTACTAGAAGAGATGGTACTAATGGTAATAAAGAAGTAATTGAAGATATTTTGAAAGAAAATCCACCAGATAGAGATAGAAATCCCCATGAGAAGGTATCAGTTAAAAATGTAAACCTAAATGAAGAGTCAGAGGTTAGAGAGCTGACGCTGTACGAGTATTTCAAAAGTCCGAATGTAATGCAAATATCAATTCAAAAGTTTTTCTCCATTGTAAAAGAATCTGTTCTCATACAAAGCAAATCTAAATTAAAAATATTGCTTATTGAGATAAAACATGCAAGAGATTCAAAAGATCTAGACAAAATTTTCGCCCATAACTTCAATGTGCCGTAGTCTGATAAAAAAAAAAACATTTTTCCAAAAACATCTGTTTATCTCGATTCAAACGAGAGCTGACTGTTTTTATAATTATTGTCACAAAATAAATTTCTTTTTAATATCGCTTATTGCGATATCTATATAAGGAATGGCGACGAAAAACAAATGATTGAAAAAATTTTCGGAATAGAGTTAAAAACCAAAATTGTTTTTAAAATATTTAACATACGAATTTTAAAGTTTTTGCAACATCGGTTTTATCTCATATTGTAAGGGCACCTTTATAGGCAAAGAGAGCCACGACTCTGAAACAACCAGGAGGGGCTCAGGGTACATAATATGAATTTTAATTATTTTTTAGGTTAACCAAGAAGTCGGAACAAAAAACAAAGCTATACCGAGCCGGTAGAGTAAGCAAATCCAATTACAGTGGTGAGTATAAACAACCATATACAGATATTTACAAAATATTTGTATATACTCAGAAGACGTTCAATTCAAGGCAATACCTTGCAAATATAGGTATTTTTGCAGTTAGATAAAATCATTTACTACTTATTTGAAAAAGAAGAGAAGAAAAAAAAAAAAGAAATCGTATAAATAAAAATTCGGAAGAAGATGAAATGAATTCATATAAAAAATATATACTTATACAAAAAAAAAATTTAATTAAACAAAAAATTATAACCTATATCAACAAAAAAACGCACTCATTTAAACCTAAAATCAGTTTTATCACTATTAATTAAAACATCATTCAATAAAAAATCGAACCATGTTAAAAATTTAAAAATAAAAAGAATGGAAGAAAAATCTTTATACACTTATATATTCGAATAAAAATTATATACATATATATTCAAATGAAAAAGAAAATAGTATATAAAAATAGAAGTATTTTAAAACCATTCACCGAATAAAAGAGAATGTTAAAACACAAAATTATTAAGAAAAAGAAAAGCAAATTATATATGTAAAATGGAAAACAATTTAAGAAAAATAATGAAAAAAAAAAAGAATTATAAAAGAAAATATGAATTTGCAAACGATAAAACATAAATGTAATAAACAATAAATAAATTATACATGATTGTTAAACAAGCTGCAAGAAAATCAATTCAAAACATTATATAGATAATAAGAAAATATACTACGAAATAAATTTTATATATTAGATTTAAGCCCAAAGAATGGTCTGGATACGCACTATCGAAACAGCGGGAGTATCGTTTAAACAACAGCAGTGGTATACATCGAACACGCATCAACATAAATTTCACGATTCATCATTTTCCTAAAAACAACGTCTTCGCCAGCATTAGGCAAACATCTAAATTTCTTATCAACCAACATTGTCACCTTTGAATCATGAAGCAACCCAGCAACAGTAACGATGCATACTGTATACATCATATGTTAACATTTTCGTGCATCTAAATCATCAGCAACTAATACGCGACTTCTTTAAGAAGGGGAGGGAGTGAGTCAAGGTTGTCCCTAAATTAAAACTTCTAAACAAATTGCCAGCATTATTTTTCTTTAAACAACGTCTATGTGGTCACAACATCAGCAGCTCGTTTCAGCACAAGAACGTTAGAGTAAACATCGCAGCAAACACTCTCATCTTCCAAGAACGGGATACGTCAACTGAATGTTAATTTAAAACCGCAGCAGCCGCAATGTCAAAAGCGCATCCAATTCTGAGATTTTCGATCATCGCTATGGAGCGATTTTCTTCAAAGGGGGAGGGATGTTGTGAGTCTCTCCCAAACTCACATGTGGTCACCTTAAACCGAAAGCAAAAGGCAGTGACCTGCATTTATGAATTTCACTTCAAGGTGACTCCAAGCTACTCAAAAACACTGTCCAGCGTAAATTGCTGACAAATGCAAACATGCAGTTCGGCCGCTTGCAACAACAACAACAACACCGGCACAGTATATGCCCGAATGACAAACATCAGCACTAGTGCAGCGAATGCACAATTGCAATCCGATCGCTGGCAATAACAACAACAACACACGTCAAGAGTTTTTACGTAAGAGCAACAACAACTACAAAAGAAGAACAAAGAACATCGGAATAGCTGTATGTAGTAACAACAACAATATGGCAATGTTGGTACAATTGCAGGTGAAAGTCGCGGTCAAGCTTTTCGGGAAGAATCGACGACGATCGCTGACAATGGGAATTCTGATACTGCAAGATCAGCAATATCAATCTATATAAACGGAGCTTCGATGACTGGAAGGGGACTTCTGCGAGCGTACTCACCAAAGGGCCACGACGGAGAAGTTAATAGAGTAGTCTTTTAAATAATAACCGAAAACTTGTATTTAATTTGAATTAAATAAAAGGATAATTAATTGAAATCCTTTGTGTTCCTTTTTATTTGTGTAAAGGACCCCGTTTTATCCTACGGTGTACTTGCCTGACGTGCGTACCTACCCAAGTGCCACGGCGTTAGGTAATTGCACCGTAGGATACAACAGACTCTTGGGCATATTCAAGGCGTGAATATGTGCTTCTTGTAAGCCAAAATGTATGCAAGTCTGAACTTCCTGGAAATTATCGTTCAATGAAGAATTAATTTTTCGACTTTAGAATCTTAATTGGTATTTTAAAACTACATTCAAATCTTTTGTCTTGATACCGAAGTGAAGTGCTGCAAAATGATTTCCAAATTTTTAAGTGACAGCCAAAATGCGTTTAGCTTTCGACGAATCTTCCCACAGAAGAGAATGAGTCCATTTCCAAAAAAGGCGACAGTCGCCGGAGACACATTTTGCTTTGCGAGGGACGGCCGAAGAAAAGAGAGAACAGTACCCCTATCTCTTCCCTGGCCTTCACTCTTCCACAAAACAATATGTGTCTCCGGCGACTGTTGCCTGGTATGGAACAGGACTGAAAGGGAAAATTATTGGATTGCCTTACGACTGAGTGGAGAAGTCAAGCTATGTGAAAAACTCTTTGCTGCATGCCAAGGAATACTTTCAAGGCTATGGGAGGTCTTTTCTCAGTCTCTACATATTTTTTTGGCTTTCGTTTTAGGATGTTCAATGAGCTAGCAGCCTTTCGAATGCTCACTGTCCTTCTTCTCACACCAATTCATTCCAACAGTTACAAACTCTAACCAACAAAGAATTTGAGAATGTGCCACAGTTTTGTAGAAATTTTCGTCAACACAAGATCATATCAGAAAATTTTGAGGTTAAAGTTAACGACAATTCAAAACGTATTCACATTTCAGTAGCACACCAAAGATTTCAAAACTGAAATGAATTTTCGGATAATTTTCCATCCAAAACTCTTTGGTGTCGCCGTTTGAAATAAGATTCTGTGATGGTGGCTCAGTTGAAGTCGAAACTGAATTTTCAATTGAATATCATTGAACAAAACAAAAATTATTTTTACAGCCAGCAATAAAAAGAAGTAAAGTCTTAAGACATGGTATCAGCATTTGAAACTGTTTTTAAAGAACATCTTAAGTTTATTTACTCATAGCACTTTAAATTGTTAAAATTGAAAAATTCATTTAATGAATTTTTATATTTGGAGCGTAAAACATTTTCGAATTTTAGTAGCTTTAAAGTATCATTGGATGGTTTGTTCGTAATGGCCACTTTTTCACTTCATGCAGCTTATAAGAGCTAGCTTAAGTCATCGACCAAAATTAAGAGGGAGGAATAATTAAAACAGCAAACAGCAGAATGCGCTTAAAGGGCGCACCGACAAATTAAGTAACGACAAAGAGGCTCACTGAAAGCTGAGAATTTACATAAATCACGAGCCGTTCTCTGTCCAACGCAAACAGCTTTTCGAAGGCTTTTGCTTTTGGCTTATCCCCACTTAAGGCGATTTTCGAATGCCTCGTGCACGCTTTGGGCCTATTTAAATTTCATTTGCCACCTCTTCTAATGAAAAAAGGAGTACATAGTAAAGGAGGAGAAAGAATTGAATATTTTTTCAAGGAAAAAGGATACCCTGCTGAATAGAGGGAATGAGAGAAAAATAATATAATTTAGCTTTCGTGTGTACTTCTCGGAAACTAGAGCTCCAAGAAAATATTTTAACGGTTTTTTAATTTTATTTATATTTTTTTAAATTTTCAATGAACGCTGATGGATGAAATTTTTCCTCTAAATGACTATTTCGTTTGATAGAAGTACAGCACTGATAAGAATACAAAACTAAATATCTCAAATCATTGCACTCGACTGGTGTAAGGTCAGTGAAGGTTATTCTTAACAATTCCCATTCTGATCGCTCGGATGCACAACCTCCATTTACTGCATTTGCGATGATTTTTAATGCAATTATAATGAGCACAGCAAACATACTTGGTTCAAGCATACGTAAATAAAATATATACATAAATATCTGCGATTCCAATTGATGCTGCAAATACTCTTAATTAATCAATTGAATCTGGTATATAAGATATAATAAGCCGATATTTTTTTCCATTTTTCTCTCATAAGCCGATTGTACCTTGACTCATTCAACATATCTGAATACTTAAAATATGTCAAATACAATCGTTTTACTGAAAGTCCGGTTGTCATGAAAACACGTAAGTCTCTCGAAAGTTGGAAATTAAGATGTTTTCTTTTCGGACAACATTTAAGCTTTTGACAGAGGAGACAATACGACGCACAGTGGGGAAGCCTCATACATTTCTTGTAAAAAAGTAGGAGTAGTCGACTCAAAGTAAAAATTGGCACACTTGGCTTTATGAATGTAACTAAGAAAAAAACAAAAAATTGTCAAAATTGGTCAGCCCCTAGGGGTACCTTCCATAGACCCATAGTAATAGCTTTGTATGGTAGCTACCTCTAAAAGTCAACCGATTTTAACAAAACTCAGTCAGAATGTTGGCTATGCAAAAATATTGATGTGTGCCAAAAATTATTCAAATCGGTCAGACCCTATGGGTACCTCCAATAGGGCCATAGCTATAGCTTTTTCGCTAAAATGCGTTGAAATTTGCATAATTCCGTTAGCTAATTTGTAAGTTTTTCAAAATATTGGTAAAATTTGGCAATTTTTATTGATGAAATTGAAAGAAGAGACTCTTACCTTTCACCTTTTTGCAGTGAGCCGATGTAGGTAGACGAGGCTACCTTTTTTTCTCCAAGGAAAATTGCAAAAACTTCATTTTTTAGTGCACTTTTGTATCGCACATATCTATTCAACCACTTACGTCAATCAGTTAGTTTATGTTTTTTTGTGAAAAATTAAATGCTATATTTAAATACTAATATCAATCAAACTGCATAAGCAAACATTTCTTCCATATACACGTTACTAAATTGCATAGAAATTTTCATTACTTTTTGCTGTAAAATTTTCCGCTGAACTCGGATAATTCTTTCGAAGGCAAAATATAACATTTTACGGAAACCAATTTCAGATTTCTCTTAGTCAAACTATCCTCTATCAAACTGCATCATTTTTGATTTACATTACATTTTGAATAACATTAGTCGAAAAAGTGAATTTTTTTCGCAAGCTCCCCACTGTGCGACGTGAAGACTTAACACTTTAACAATTTAAGTCCTTTGTAAGAAAACAAAAATAATAGCTCGAGAGTTGAACGAAGCTTTTTGTTCATCTTTGTTTCCGCATCGTTGCCTTCCAAGCATGGTATGAAGTAAAGTGTCCTCACTGGAATTTTCTCATTAGGAACATTGCAACCACTGGCACAACGGGTGCTAGGTTCTTATACTCCGAAATAAGCTGCAAAGTTTAGAAAACTTTGGCTTTTAAATTGAGATTGCAACAAAATGTTTGAGAGCAAAACCAAACGACACATTGGGGAAAATTTCGATATTTCGCTTCAGGACGACATGGACAACTTCCGTTTTAACACTATCAGTGCATAAAAGCCTCTGGTGAACGCTATGAAAGTTTTGTTTTGTTTGGATTATGCTTGAGTAAAGTGCGAGATACAATGGCGTAGCAAAATATCTGAACTATATACTTGAATATTTTCTATATTTTTCTGACCGTTCGATGAATGCAGCCGTTGATTCAAACATTGAAATAAATTTTTTGTTCGCTTAAAGGTCTTTTATTTTCAAAAGGATTTTCATTTTTATTTCCAGTTGCAGTGCTCTTGAATCCACTATCACGTGAAAAGAAGTCAAATATAGACCCAGCGGATTGAAATCTTAATATTAGCAGGTTTTTGATTTCCATTTAAATCAATTTTCTTAGCTTAAAACCTAATTTTAATACACACAAAAATACGATTTCAAAAAAGTTCAAATTTTAAATTATGTGTACCTACAGCCTCAAAGTTAAGCTAAACATTTTAAGCACCGATCCGGGGAGTGAAAATAATTCTATTCTATTTTATCTATAAATAAGAAGAATAACCATTTTTGTCCTTTAATCTGATTATAGGCGCGCTTCGAATACTTGCCGTCCGAAAAAAACGAGAAAATTTAAAACCAACCCGATTGTTCGATTGTATAGTATACTTATATTTAAACGATGACAATGAATAAATTACACTAAGTATCGAACGGGACAAGAACTAAATATGCGGTTTTTTTGCCTACTCCGAATAAACGCGTGACTTCTCCTTATATACCGGCAAATGATGTCCAATTAGCTAACAGATGAACAAAGTTCGATATACAACGATTAAGAATAAGCGATAAATGCTAGTAAGGCTACACTCATAGAAAAAAACGTGCTAAATATAAGAATAAATGACCAAAAACAAATCATTTCGAACTTAATAGTCTGTTAAATGCGAAAAATCTAATTCCAAGAAGAAAATCTTAATTTTTTAAGATCGGACCTGAGATCATAATCTTGGCATAAAGCTTATTTTATGAGCGATTTTTAAGATTGAATTCTTATTAAAAATCTTCGACTGAGAATGAATTCGTGGTAACAAAGAATGAAATCTTATTTTAAGAGCGATTCGTCAGGAAACGGCAATAAGTCGTCCCTCATCGGCACAGAATAAATAATACAATCATTTAAATCGTCCATAGCTTTTAAAAAAGCTTTTCCTTCACTTTAAACTTTTTAAAACTTCACTTTTAGCTTTTAAAAAAACTTTTTCTACTTAATCACGTCTGCTTCGATGAATGATACATGCAAAAATGACGGGATGTCTGCGAATTTCCAAGAACGTGTTCTTAAAATTGAAGACTTCGTTCTAAAATTCAAGATTAAGATCTCCGTTTTAAAATTATCAAACTAAAAATTAAGAAAACATGCTTGAAATTGAGATTTTAAATCTTATTGACAATATTTCAAGATGAATATGCAAGAATGTTGCAAACTAAATTTTAGATTTTTATTCTTAAAGTTAGATTGTAATAATTCTCTGAGTGTATGGCAGCGTTCACATCAGCCGACGGTAAACGAGAAACGAGGCAATGATTATATGGCGGCATTGACACAATTCATTTAGGCGGCATTTAGGCGACAATTTTTGTTACTCCGGAACTGTCCGTCCATTTAGGTAGCCGTGCGTTTTTTTGCTGTGGGTAAAAGTAGAGTCATGGCACATGCACCTGTTGAATGAAAAAGATCAAATATTATTATATATTCAGATCTCGTGTTCTTTTATATCTATTAATTACGATGTGCTAGTTAAAATGAATTTTATTCGGAGCTGAACTTAACGATTTTCCCCTATTTTGGCCACGGGGAATCAAACTGTATTATTTATGTATGAATGAGTTGATAGCTCGTGTTCTGGACTGATCTCAAAATTTTCCCTAAGAACTCGCAAGTATTTCTTTCCAAAGCAGCATTATGGTAGAATACCCCACATGGGGCATTCCATGTGAAAACGACAACTTCTTTTTTGAGGTCTCCGAAAATCAACGCTTTGTTTTCGTATGGCATACGTTAGGCATACGTCAGGCATACCAAAAACAGAGCGTTGATTTTTTCATATGAAAAACGTGAGGCATTTTTTAAGTTTTCTCTATAAATCCTTGTCGGCCCATAAATCTTTATACACCATTTTAAAGGTAATAAAACCAGCATGATTACAAAATCAAACCCCACAACAGTGGAGAATTAAAAGCGGAAATAAACATTTAAAGAAATAGGTATAATTTAGTTAATATTATAAAAAATACTCAAAACCCGAAAAACTAATTTTTTTGATTCAAAACTATTACTCCATTTGTGCTCCTTCAGGAGCTAAAAAATATTAATCCATTTTAGCTCATTCAGGAGATTTAAAGGATTACTCGCTATTTGCGATTACTCTCCTTATCCTCCGTTCGGAGGTCAAAAAGAGTAGTGTTTTTGATCTCCATTGGGAGCTCAAAAAGATTGCTCGCCCTTGAGGACATGCAATGCTAAAAAGGAGTACAAAATACATGAGGCTCGGAAATTTGAGGAGTAATCCATTTCATTAAAAGAAGTAATCCAAGATTAATCTTTGAGTAATCCTAGTTTTTGCTGGGTTATAACGACCAAACTGGAACTCGAATTTCAAGGCTACAAACAGAAACTGTTCCAAGTTTAATATATTTATATTTACTTACAAAAAACAATAACTCCCATCATTGCAAACGGAGGTATGCAGCCAATTTTGATAACCAACGGAAAAATCATATTGCCCGTTATGGCTCCAAGACGCCCGAACATTAGGCAGCTCGCAACGACAATTGTTCTAAGAAAACCCTTTATTAATCTTATTATTCATAGCCTAACTTGTTTAAGCTTACCTCAACGAAGTTGGGAAAATGGCTACAATGGTGCTCATAAGTGAAAGTGTTGACACACTCATGATTGATATATACAATGAAGAAATGATCAAAGTGGTCGTGCCATTAATTGACCAATAGAGGCTGGTAATCAAGCAAGCACATATGAATAGGCCACCAACTACAAAAATAAAATTCGACCTTCAAGTATGCTATAGAATGTAACTGAAATTTATACTCACTCATTAAACGCTTCTCGCCTATTGCTCGAGTAATTGGTCCACCAACTCCATAAAAACATACCGCAACTGTATCGACTATAATATTGTTAACGTAGAAATCCATCGAAATTTCCGGACGCTAAAATAAAAAAATTAAAAACATTTATTGAAAACTAGTGCGACAACAAGGCAAAAACCATATAAATTGATTTAAGATAAAAGAAATTAAGAAAAAATCAGAATTTTATTTCGCTTAAGAAAGGAGGTTAAGCTAAACAAAGAAGCTTATCTGCGAAAGTCCTTAATTCATAAGGAAAGAACATGGAAGAACGTTGGAAGATTGTCAAATGAAAATAGAATTAAATTGCTATCAACTCGGAGCATGAGAAAGTGAAAATCAGCAAACTAATGTCTTTGGAAGATAATTGAAAATATTTAAAAAGCTGTTGCTGTTTCTTATAACTCAGTAGTTTTGTCTACGTGGTGTTAGTTCCATAGTTTTAGACACAATCCCCTTAAATTCCCCTAAAGTCAAATTTGGCAATTATATGTAGTAAATATATAGTGTACGCTTGAGCACCTTTTCTCCATAGATGGCGTTGATTTATCTGCATACTTGGCGGTTGTTATTAAGTCCGATCGTGTTCCAGCTAGGGGCATTAGCAGAGATTGACAGTTCTACTAAAAAGCTTTTTTGACACTTTTTTGATTGATTGATGCAAGTTTTGATTCAGAGCTTGTCAAAGATGACGATCAGCAAAGAGAAAATGTCGGCTACATTTACCAGTTTTATCTTCGATACTGTGTTGAAAACTGCAAGCCAGGCGGCTGAAATTGTGAATAGCGTATTATGGACCTGATACTGTAACAGCCAATCATAAAAAGCGCAATGTTGGTTTCGTCGATTCGAATTTCGTAACTCCGATGTCAAGGATGCACCACGCACTGGAAGGCCAATTGTTCCAAAGATCTCGATAAAATCATGGAAATTATCGAGTCTGAAAGCTCATGTTAGCACTGTTCGATTGCAAAAGAGCTAAAGATTACACAATAAACAACGTTTGTAACACATTCTCAATCATTCGCTTCGGACTACACAAAGAAGCTCGATGTACATCCTGCTTCCACGCACCCCTTAACGCAAAAAACACCTTCCTCTTATCTCCGAATCTATCTCATTCCTGCGATAGTCTCCTTGTCTGAACCGCTTTCAAAATCTCACCCTCATCTTCTGAAGCGGTTGTGACTGGTGATGAAAAGTGGGTCACTTACGACAACGTCAAGCGAAAACGGTCGTGGTCGAAACACGGTGAACCGGCGGAAACGGTGGCCAAGCCAGAGCACGGACAGGAAGGTTTTGCTGTGTGTTTGGTGGGATTGGCAGGTAATTATCTACTATGACTGCTCCCATACGGCAAAACTCTTAACTCGGAACTCTACTGTCAACAATGGACCGTCTGAAGGAAGCAATCGCCCATAAGCGGCCAGCTTTGGCCAATAGGAGAGGAATTGTGTTCCATCAGGACAACGCCAGGCCACACACGGTCGATAGTGACTCGCCAGAAGCTCCGGGAGTTTGGTTGGGAGGTTCTTCTGCATCCACCTTATAGTCCGGACCTGGCACCAAGTGATTACCATCTGTTTCCTGTCCATGGCGAACAATTTTGCTGTGAAACATTCGCTTCAAGAGAGGCTTCTGAAATTCGACTGTCTCAATTTTTTGCTAATAGGAACGAGGGCTTCTATGAGAGAGGCATAATGAAATTACCTTTAAAATAGCAACAAGTTATCGAACAAAACGGCGCATATTTGACCTAAATCGGGTCATTCTAACTATCTTAAATAAAGCCCTCAATTTAATGCAAAAATAATGGATTTCTTTTTACTAAACCTAATATAATATACTTACGCTTGAGCACCTTTCCTCGAAGTTTGAGACCATATTGGCGGTTTTATTAACCGTGTACTCCAGCACATTGCAGAGATTGGCAGTTCCGAGAGACGATGAGTGCAAGGATTCATATTCACCGAACGAAGCAAAGAGCTGTGGCAACCAGAGCCGAACTGTGTTGAAACTGAAAAAATTAAATCGTATTTATAAAAAAACAATATAAAAACGAAGGCTGGCGCATCGAATTTCGTTCCGCTTCAAAAGTAAACCATGTTCCAAAGATCTTAAAAAATCTTAAAAATCTCTGAAAGCTTCCTTTAATTCGTTAAAGCTTACCAATAAACAATGTTTTATCACTTGCTCAATCATTCGCTTCCACCCTCACCATAACTTCTTACATCCTCTTCCACGCACCCCTTGCCACTTCCTCTTTCTCCATCTATCTCTTCCTCATAGTCTCCTTGTCTCCCTTTCTACATCTCACCCTCTCTCTCCTCCTTTTCCTCACTTCCTCACTGCTTCAGTGCCTTTCTCCATCTGACCCAATCTCCTTTCCGGCCAACCGGCCAACAGTGCCAGCGCCACCAAAGTCTATGGGATTGTAAGCGACCTGCCTGTTAATACCGTACCGGATGAACACCACACAACCCGGAGTACTTTGTGCTGTGGTGGTAGCCGTTAACTTTACAAAACGGCCACGCTCGAACAAAAGTATAGCAAGGCTATTAATGAGGTCGTGTGCATTAACGCCTACGGAGTGTGTTGCCGTTTATCACTGTATCTGTAAGCAACATTTTGTAGAGCTGTAAAGTATCGTAACTTATCGGTAAAAAGTAACTATTACTGTAGTTAGTAATCAAGACCGTCTCGTTGCTGATGGAAGTATCTCGTTACTGCTACTCTTTTTGCACACATGGCAGTTGATGGTTGCCGGAGTAGTTAAGTACTTAAAAAATGGGTCCGGAAAACAGTTTGGTGGTAGACTGAGATCAATTGATATTGGATTACTTTATACTGGGTGAAGATTCATGCGGGAGTTTTGATTACTTTATCAACATTGAGTTATTCAATTAATAAATGAAAAATATTTCCAAAAAATATAACGAGTAGCTAGTAACGAGTACTCCGTAACGATTACTTGAAGAAAAATAACGAATACACTCAAGAGGTGTAAATTTTAGAATTTTTACAGTTCTAGCATTTTGGCCAATGGGTCTGTTCCTCTTTTTCCGGGTGGTAAACCTTTTCCTCTCTCTCTCATTCTCTCTCGCTCTCCCTTTCTCTCTCTCTTGCTCTCTCTCTCTCTCTCGATCGATCGATCGATCGATCGATAATGCTCACTCAAGCGCACCCTCGTTCTCTCTATCTCCCTCACCATCAGCCTCATTCTCTCTATCTTTCTCAACCTCGTTCTCGCTCTCTTTCCAATCCTCTCCCTCTCTTTCGAATTATCTCCCTCTCCACCTTCTTCTCCCACTCACCCTTTCTACCTTTAGCTTCTTTTCGCTTCCTTTCTCATCAACTCTCTCAGTAACTCTCGTGCTGTCTTCCTCTAGTTTTATGTATATACATACATAGACTATATGTCGTGTATTTTTATGTAGATACTTAAAACAAATACGTTATATTACTTTCCATTTAAATCTATGGATATTACGTTGCTTATACGCTATACTGTTAATCGGTCCCTACGAATAATTTGTATTTTCTATAGGCCAGCCAAATAGCTTTTTTGACCTACCAAATATACCTTGAAAGATTTAACAAAAATCATGTCAAGTCAAACCATATCGAACAAGTTGGATGACATACGCCAAGATACATTTTTATGTTTTTGGATGAACTTACGCATAAAAAATGGTGTAGTGCATAACGAATGAAAATAATGCATTTCCCAGCAGTGGTTTCCGAAAGAGGGGCTTCATTTGTTGCATGCCATCACTGAAAGCTTCAGATAAACTTCTGTGACCTTTAGTTTCTTTTCCAAGTTCCAGGCTTTTGTCCGCAACTTTATTTTCCTCAACAGTATAAATTAATCCACTTGCTATACTATCACGGCTTGGAGTGTCTTTGATAAGAACTTTGATCTTGAAATGGAACACATGAGACTTGAAATGTGATTATGTATCAAAGAAACTTCTTTCTTACCGGATAAGTATCGCTTGGTAGACGTTTATTCCAGGAATATATTTTTTGAAAAGCGGCCAGGGCTTCTTTATACCGACCTTGTGACATTAAAAATATCGGACTTTCAGGCAAAAATATTATAAGAATTCCACTAACGAAGCTTGGTAGGCAGCACGCCATTAAAAATATTTGCCATGAATGTACTGATAAAAATGGACGTTTAAATTCTCTGGAAATCTATGTAAAGAACTTATGGCTTACCATTCAATTTATCAAATAAAACGAAATCCCAATCTCTCGGAAATATTGCCCATGCTAACAGCGGCAGGGCGATTGAGGAGAAAGACATCGACATACCAAGGAACATAATAATTTTCGAACGAGCTCTTGAACTATGCATTTCTGTGAAATACGTATACAGAATTGCACTTGGTCCATTGATCCTGTCAAAATATATGTTTAAGTAGATTATTATTAAGAAAATGAAGAAGAAGAAAAACCAGGCTTACATTATGCCACCAAAGAACTTGAATGCTATCAATGTCTCAACATTCTGACTCAACAAACTCCCAAAAACGCATATGGAATCCAGAAAATAGCAATAGATTAAAATTCTTCTACGTCCTTGAGTATCCGAGAGATAGCCCCAAAAAACTGCTGAAATAATCATACCCCCATAGACTGCTGCATTCAGAACACCCTTGTCTTGAAGACTCAGTTTGAGATCGCACTCCGCGATGGGAAGAATGTAGGACATTGTGGTTGTTTCAAAGCCATTGGCAAAAGATGCGAGCATCGCGACGGCAAGCACATAATAATTGAACGCCCCAAATCCGGTTGCGTCCATTGCTTTGTCAAAGTTCGCAGGCTCTTCCATAGCTGATTTTGAAAAATAATAAAATGAGGGGTGTTCTTGGTTTCCATTTAGACTTATGATAGGATTAATGTGCGAAATTCAAGTGGAAAAGATAAGTTCTTTCAAGATACATTACAGAGGCAGGGCCTTTTTGAGGTCTCGACTATAATTCTTCGTATCTTCTTTATTATCTCTAACATTCTCATCATCTGCCCTGCCTACTGACGCTATTTTATGAAAGGTGATTGTGTTAAACAGCTGTCTGTAGGCAAATTCAAAATTTTGATAAATTATATAAAGCAGAGTATGGATAATTTCACTCATGACAGAAAGCGAGCTCCTGGAGCAATTTTTGTTCTATCGTGAACCTTATTTTTTATGGTGTTTCTTTTTAAACCAAGCTTCAGCAAGGTCTTGAGCGAAATTCACTTTCTCATTTGGAGAAATTGATGTTCATTTTTATGTTTATCGAAAAGTGATAAGGAATTCATTTTGCCTTTAACAACGTTGTTTTCACATTTAGCTTTTGTAGGACAAGTGGAGAAATAATCAAATAGATTAATCCAGTAGGTAATCTTAAACGCACACGCAAAGGTAGTAAAAAAACAAAACCCGATCAAAGAATCTCAATTGGGCTCGTTGATGTTTTCTAAATCCGAACTTCACATGGACGTATGGTCAGAAAACCTTAAATGTCCAACTCTAGGTGTCACTGATCATTTCTGATCATACGTTTTACTATCCGTTTGACTGAAGACAGAGTTCCAAGGATTATTATATTTTATTTTTTTTCCGTATTGCCACTTTATTTTATTTATTTATACCTTTTGTTATAATGTTCTCAAGGGTGTTGCACATTTTCTTACTTATCAATTTTATTTGCATTTTTTTCTATAGTTGCGTACCTTCTTCTTTTTTCTCTTCACTTGATTTTGTGACTTCCATTTTTTAATCCGATAATTCTTATTTTATAATTTTTTTCCAATTAAGAACCACTTCCACTTTTTTTTTTTGTGGTTGAATTGCTCAAAATTTCGTGAAGCTGTAAATGAAAACTTTCACTAAGATCTCCCGTGAACGAGCCCTTCAGTCGCGTACGGTCACCTTTTGTCATTGCACGACAAACGCGATGTGATCTACGAATGCTGGAGATGATTCTATAAAGGTGAAAATAATCTATTCTCGCCTTATCAGTTAAGAATAATATTACAGGAAAATCACAGAAACGGTGGTGTGTACCGGATTTATTCTAGCTATAAATATGCTCTAAGCATTTAGTGAGCGAAAACCTTAAGCGATTGGTATATTGGTTTTGCGTGATCGTTTGAAACTTCAAGACGCTTAATGTTGGCATATGTGAATTTAGATTTTAATTTTTGCGCGTGGCAGTAGGGCGGATGTCTCCATTTTTTAACTTTAGGATCATACTCAGACCCCGATATACATGTGTGCCAAATTTCGACTTGATTGGTCAGCCGTTTCGGAGGAGATCCGACACGACGGAACGGACGGACAGACGGACGGACGGACAGAGGGACATGTCTAAATCGATTCAGTTTTTGATCTTGATCATTTCTATATATATTTGTCTATATCTCCGGAGCTTAATTCTCCCTGTTACAAGATTCGCACAAAACTAATATACCGCGCTTACGCTGGGTATAAAAACAAAATCAAAAGAAAAAGTATTTTCGATAAGCAAAATTGGTATTTGTACAAACCCTACTCTATATATAAAGCTATTTCATAAAGATTACAGTTAAATTTGCACTTTTTTGGCAACCATTTTACTTAAAAATCAACTGTGCATCGGTTTAACATATACTACGTTTATGTGTTCCTCTAAATCGCGACTTACTGATCGCGAGTTAGCTAACCCATCGTTTATGCGGCAATTAACTCGCGATTTGTGTCTAAGCTAAATCATGATATCAATACACGATTTATTGGCTAGCTCGCGAGTTAATTTTGGGATGCTGCCACCTAAATTAAAAAATTTCGCAGATTTAAGAGTGTGGTAGTGTTTAGTTCTTTCGTTCGCTGAAATCAAATTGACGTACGTATTTTATTAGAAGAAACTGAAGGGTTACAATAAAAAAAGAACGGAAAAAAGAAACGGTATGGAATATTAAAGCTGCCATGCATATACACATTTTTTTTTGTATGGCAACTACGTACGTCTTAAATCGTGACATAATACATTTCGCATAAACGGGTACTTATTTAAATAGTGATTTATATATTTGTATCCTGCAATTTACAAACCATAGTACCATTGTTGTTAAATTTAAAAACGTAGTCACCCCTTTGTAATTTCGGACCAGCAATATTTGGTAAGAATTTCTTATTTCTCATAATTGTCCCAACTAAACTGAAATCCAAAGTCTGCGTTAAGTTAACGGTAGTAAAAACCCGTTCACAACATATAACGGCTGAAGGATTTGAGATCTTAGAACACAGTTTTGTTATAACTCGTTCTCCAAGAGCACCATCACACGGAACTGTTTCTTATCCACAGTATATATCTAAATCATAGGTGTATCCCGTTGTAGAATCACATCGTGCCCAAATCTAAATTCCTCGTTTTAAAGGTTTCATCGGGTTATATTGCTTCAAGGACGATCTGCCTTTGAACTTTGCCGTAGCTTCATCAATTGACTGGAAAACGCAGTCATTCCGGCAATTTTGGAATGTGTACTTTAGACATGAAAGCATTTCATCAATAAAAAACGAGTTTGTAGCTTTTGAAGCCTTTTCTAGGTCATTAATATATAGTTTTGATGTCAGAAATAGGAACCGGTCTCGGCTTATACTATTTTTTATTATTGTATTACCCAAAGAAAAGTTTTGTGACCAATACATTGGCATGTTTGGTAAATGGTTATAGGCCATGACCATGTGTACACCGACTACGATCATCATTTCATATCGATCAGTAACCTGTGCTAGGAGTTTTTCTTTTTTACCCAGAAGTTTTTTGTTCTTATTTTCGATATTTTTATTGAATATTTCAATTCTTTTATTTGTGCAATCGGCAATTTTTATAAACAAGCTTCTAGGAAATACTTTGAAGAAAACTTCAAGTTCTTTTGAACGCCTATCAATGTTTGTAATAATAACGGGCTGTTCAAAACTCAGAATTATTTTTCGACGCAAGAAATTAAAAGCGCTGTTGTTCCATGTCACACGACTGCTGCTTGGCGTATTTTGTTCCTCTGGAAAAGAGCTCTCAGATTTGTTTGAGTAATTTGGATCAAGAATGCTGTCACCATCGAAGTCACTGTCACTTTCAGAGTCGCTGTTTTCCAATAAACTTCGAATATTTTCCTCTTCAAATATCTTTTGGCGCTTTCTTTTTAGATAACTTTTGCTAAACATGAGAAACAAATAAATAACGTAGTGCTCGTATACGATACTGTTGGGACACACTTATGTGTCCCATTGACAGTTACTGCTGGGGCACATATGTCCCAGATTAAGTTTTTTGCATATATATTATACATTTTTCTTTATTTTTACTTGATTAGAATTTCTTTATAGATATTAACGTACCTCGTCATTTTTAAGTGATTTCCAAAAGAAATTGCGTGTAATTCCACAATAAACACTCTTTTTCAACTAATTAAACTACCACGTGCCGACGATCAACTGCGAAATTAAAGCGTCTTTGTGCACAAATTCGAAGAATAACGGAATAGAAGAGTGCGTAAACAACAGAGCTGTAAAAGAATCATTCATTTTTGAATGAATCTCGGAATAACTCAGGCAATGAGTTATTTTATTTGCGATTCATTAAGTTCAGAAGAAAAATGAGTTGAATGTAAATATAAATTGATTCCTAGTGAATTAAAAATTTTGAATTCATTCACAGTGATTTAGAAATATTAAATTCAATCAGTTCAGGAAAAAAATACTTCGATGAGTTAAAGTTTAAAATCTTTCACAGTGAATTAAAATTTTGATTTCAACTCAAATAATTTTTAAAAATTTAAATTAACGTTATAGATCTTTGAATTCAATAAAAAAATAAAATAGTTTTAATAAGTCCGAATTAAATGGACTCAGCAGAGGACTCTCTCTTCCAAGAGGAGCTTCTTCTGGAAGAAGAGATCTCTTCTGGATCACATAAACGTCCATCAATGCAGGACTCATCGGAGGACTCTCTCTTCCAAGAGGAGCTAAATAATTTGCCTCTTTCACGAAAACGTCCATCAAGCCAGGAAGGATTAAAGGAAGATAAATCACTTTTATTTGTAAAATATTTTAAAATAGTGGAATCGTGTGACTCTAAAGTAAGTGACAAATAACGAAAATGTATGTAATGCAACAATTAATTAACACGTCATTGCAAATTCTGACATTTATATAGCCAAACGCATCTAAAAGAAAATGCCTTGTTTGTGACAAGGTGGTGACAGGATCGATGAATGTGACGACTAATTTTCTGCGCCATTTGCGCTATCAACATATGCAAATATATGAAGAGTATGAAACTTTGAAAAAAGAAGCAAGAAAGACGCCAAATACACAAAAGGATTTCGATAAGCTCGTTCTTAAGCACATTGCTAAAAAACATGCTGCCTGTTTCTATTGTAGAATCTAGCCTTTTTAAGGATCTTATAAGATTTGCGAATCCAAAATTATAAGTTATGAGCAGGCCAACCACAGGTTAAAGCATTAAATCTCGATTTCGACATTTCTACAGAAGCCGATGTAATTAAAATTACAAAAAATGCTGTTATAGCGATGTCAAGTGAAGACAACATAGGACCAAGCCATACGGAAACTAATATTTCCAAATTTTTTGACTTTTCCATTGCTGGTGAGGGTTTTAAAACTTAAACTTACACAAAATAACATAATAAACATATTAATAACTTTAGAAACTCCTGAAGAAACATGTACTCATGTACTCTCATCTTGCTAAACAATCGCATTGAATACAAAAACTGAAATATATATGAAAATCTTTGAATAAAAGTGTTTTAGTTAAATGAGAAAAGTCAATGGGTACATGTGTCGCGTCAGGTTCGAAAGGGTTAAACCATGATTTGCTGCCGCATAACCGTAGTAATAGATAGCATTTGGTTTTTACGTTTCGTTAAGACTCACTCAAATTGGGAAAATTTGCGATGGGAAAATATTATTGGATCTGTTATTTGTCAGGTTTCAAGGAAATGTTTTCTAAAACCATTCCGAACTATAGTGGGTCTTAGGCACACCGGATCAAACGAAATGAAACGAAACGAAAACGAAACAAACGGTTTTTAAAAACAACAGTACATTGTGCCTTGTGAGACTAAACGCACCGAATTAGCCAAAACGAAACGGTTTTGACTAAGAAAAACAGTTTTTTCAAAATATCTTAATTCCATAAAAATAATAATTTTTGGCCAAAAACATGTTGAGGCGCGACACTGTGCGTAAATCCATCAGTGTGGCTAAGTTGATATAAGTGTTCAAAAGCCCAGAGCCAAAAGTAACAGTACTTGAGCAAAGATATAAATATTGTTTAAACAATAATTAAAGCTATAGCGTAAAGTGGATTAAAGATGAGTTTTTTTTTCGATGATTAATCTTCATCTTCCGCCTGTTCATTGTGACGTAGTCAGTCAATTTGATATCTTGGCGTCAGCGGAGTTTTCTTGAAGATATAAAAAGCCTCTTATCAAGATTCATAAAAGCAGTTTTATATATGTATGTACATCAGAGGTGGGCAATGTGAATGTATGCAATTTTTGCGATTCTATTGGTTACGCGTAAAAGCTCTTGTTGATAATTCGGCAAACAACTGATTGCCAGTCGCGAGCAGGGCTGCAAGTAAGAAAAGTCGCTAAACAAATGGAAATACCTCTAAAACAGCCAAACTTTTTCTCCAACTAGCGAATTAATAGGTAACATTACCATTACGGCTCACATGACTTCTACAATTTATATTTTCAAGCTAACTTCCTTCATTTAAACATTCATGCAATCTGAGTATATACCACGACCTCCTTACATTTCCTATTTTTTCCAAAAAATCCTTGTGGGATTTTTCGTTGGTTTTTTGATTTCAGAAAATTTGGAAAAGAGGTTTTTAATTACCTTAAAGGGTGCTTTTTCGGAAAAATATGGCACCACTAAGCAAAAACCGGACTGTCCCGTATGTGTGAAAGCACAAAAGCTCATCATGTGTACATGAGAAAGCTCTTCGCTCGCGAGCTCAAGGCGTGCCCACCTCTGATGAACATCCACCACCATTCTGATCGGTTAAATAAAGTCGCAAAAATAGTTCCCACAAAGATTTGAGATAACGTGCTTTTATTTTCCTCTTTCGAGCTTTATATTCTTAATATTTACATGTGTCCAGTTGTAACCTGTTTTCATATTTGCAGTGCACACAGGCAAAGCTAGTCGTATTATGCTGACTTAAATTAATTTTTATCAAAATATTTTTTAATTGCTTGGCATCTTATTCAAATAGCAACAACATTTTATTTATCAATTTATTCTCAAATAAAGAATATTCTGGCATAGTGAAAAGCAATTCTAACTAGTCAGAACGAATAAACTAGGGCAATTACAAAGAGGCGATGCGAACTAGTGCGTGGAAATTTTCTTTTAGACGTTAATATTTAATATTTGATTTGGAACATATTATTTATTGGTTTTAAAAGAGCGAGTTTGCAAACATTAATATAGGCGAGGTGGGGTTTTAACAAAAACGAAGACAATTTTGATAACAACAGATTGTGAAATTGCATTCCATAGATTAGCCGAGCAAGATGCGAAACACTGTCATAACGTTTGCGATTGAACGAATAGCCGGTGATGCTATCGAAACCCACATTTAAAATACTAAAGTTTGTATGTAAAATAAGTACACGAAGAGAAAAAATATCTTATACCCAATTATATTTTGCAGGCATTACAAATGTAATTGGGTATGATGTAATTATATTGTCATAATTACGTCCAATTATATTTTTCATTACCAATTATATACGTAATTGTATCAAATGATAAAAAAACTAATTTTAATTACATACATAATTCAGTTAAATTAAATATCTAATCGCCTGCAATGATATTTGTAATTGTATCGAATTATATACATACAAACAAATGAAATTACATATACATAATTGCGTCTAATTGAATTTGTGATCCCCTGCAATTTAAAATATATTCTATATAACAAAATAGAAAGCGGAATTCTCCACGATTGGGCGGGATTGCCTAAGGGTTTTGAAAATTCAATCATTTTATATACGATCGAAATTGTAAACCACTTGAGAAATATAAGAACAAGCTGTAAAATAAATACAATCACATATATAATTGCACCAATGCTTTGAATTGTAAATGTAATCAGATTTAATTACATATGTGCTCAGAACGCAATTACATATATGCTAAATTTAAATGCAATTATATAAGTAATTGAGCACAATTAGTATTTTTCAGTTTCTAATTGTATTGTATTTGGCTCCAATTAATAATGCAATGGGGGCAAGGCTCTAATCACATATGTCATTGGTTCCAATTAAATTTCGGGCACTTAATTCTCTCCGTGTAAGCAAAGAAGTCAAAGCTATTAAGTGTTTGGGTTGGCATAACGTACGCAGGAAGCTAACGACAAGTACTTAATCATTCGAGGTGAAGATTCTATCAAATGCTAAATGCACAGTATACTTATATTTGAAAGTGCTGAATATTGGAAAAGAAATCTTTTAAAATCTGATTTGAATGAATTGTATGTATATCTTATCTGTGAACTCGAAGCTAGTATGGGAAACAGTAAATGGACTCCAAGAACTAGCAAGCAGGAATCAAGTGGCAATACACTGGATACCTGCTCACTGTGGTCATTAGGGCAATGAAGAAGCTGACTGACTGGCGACGGAGGGAGCAGCAATGTCCCGCTATGGACCTAGTGAATACATTTTTTCGACGTCGAGGAAGATGATGAGTGAAAGGAAGCCATCATTTTTTTCAATTTTGCATATTTTTTGAAAACAAATTTCGCCGCCAAAGGCACTTAAAATAAATAAAATTTCATTTTTTTTTGAAACCATGTTGTTTTTAATTCTTGCTTTCCCCTTATAGCGTAATTTTCCAGGTGGGCCATAATTAAGCCACAAATTTTTTTTTTTAAATTAGATATCGCATTTCAGATGGTCATAATTTTTTTGTTGTTGAATGAAAGGGTATGGTTTTTATGGAAAAAAATGCGTTTTCAGGTAAGCTTTAAGACGATATATATGTTAGGTGTCTGGATTGTGGGGAACTAGTAACAATTTATGGCTCAAAAACGGAACTATGGCCTTAACTAAACACATTTCCCTTTATTATTCTGATAATTAAAACGGAATGCCGCGGAATTCCAAGAACGCTCTTTCAACAAAAAGCATACCTAGAAATTTTAATTTGATTTGCTTTAAGCCACAAACCCACTCAATATCGGCATTGCTTTCGTGCAATATTTAAAAAATCATTATTTTAACATAATGATTTGACAAATGATTTCGTTGTTATCTAAGGTAGCCATAAGCAGAAATCGCAACGTCATTTATTCTTCATGTCTCCTAAATGAGTATATATTTTGTCGTTCGGCTTAAAGCTGTCCGGAGGCAATCTGGTAATTAGCTTAATCAAGATTGAGTGGGCTGTCATGAAATACAAGGCAGCAGTTTCGGAATTGTAACGCTCTGGTTTAATCAGACGTTTTCGTGATTTAACAGAATTTTTAGGAACTCTCATTGAAGTTAAAGCGTTGTGAAAACACTGGATTTGTTGTGCCTTATTGGAAAACGCATTTTTTTTTCAATTAGATTAGTGGCTTTAAGAAAGATGCTTCGACGCTTTGATGAGTCTTGAAATCTTAGTCTTGGAAAATTGTAGCTGAATTGAGAATTTCCAGAAGCTTTTTTGAATTGCGACTTTTTCTGTCTCCCATTTGTTGGCCTAGAGGCACATTGAACTTTCGACGTTATATCTGCAATAAATTGAAATAAAAGCAAAAACAATTTTTTATTATAAAAAAGCACAAGCGTGACAGTCAATTATGCGTGCCTTTTTCTAATTAAGCGTACGATGCTGGCATCCATTTTACAGTCAGTTAATAAGAGTTGAGTGAAAGCTGAAGTTTTCCAATCGAAATCCGCTTCAGTTCAATTTGTCTTTAATCTTGAAAATAAGCGCAATAAAATTTTCCTTCATGAATATTTAATGCATGTAAATAATTTTCTTAAGAATTTTCCCTCAACTCGATTATGTTTTCATGGCGAGAGTTTTCGATTCTCCTTTGAAACATTCCGCGATAATAATTAGACGTAAACGCTTTTCAATGGGCAAAGAAGTTAAAACAAAGTTCAGAATTTTTATAATATTTTTAAAGAAACACCATCAAGGTTGGACTTGCCCTTTAAGGATATTAAATTTTACTGAATCTTGATACTGTGACTTGAAAATGTTCTTTCAAAGATGTTCGCTTTTTAAAGTGAAAAATTAAAATTAAAAAATATTTACAGGCTTTAAATGTATAGATTTTTTACAGCATTTTCAAAAGCTGGACAAAAGAGTGCTGAGAATTAATTTTTCATAATTATTTTCAGGGAAAGTTTTTCGTGTAGTAGCTCAAAAAGTTCTCACAAATGGAATGCAAAGGATTTTTATTATGTATTCAATTTTTCACGTTTTTTCGGTGCATACTATGCTTCAACATTTCGTTGCCCCGAAGTTATCTTCAAGTATATCAAAAAATTGTAAAAAATGAGATAAGACCATTTTCTGGGGTATATTTTATAGATCTATCGACCTGTTCAATTCTCAGGTCCCTATCTGCCATGGTTTGTGAGATATTATGCAGCCATTTTATTGTATATACACTTTTGATAAAAATGTAATGCGTTATAATACCATACAAGCCATAAATGTGCATATACTTACAATAAAAAATATATGGAAATTTTGAATAAAAAAAAATAATATTATCTTCACGGATGTTTTTGAAAAAAAATATATATATTTGGCAGAATTAAAAAAAAAATTATTTTACTACTTTTAATATATGCAGTTTGTTTTCGTCAAATATCTCAAAAATATTTTTAGACGTAGCCTGTAACAGTTATTTTTTTTTTATTTTTGTATATACGAAAAAACGGCACGAGCCAGATTTACCCCACTTTCCCATATACCAAACGGACAGAAGAAAAACATTTCGAAATATATTTAAAATATTTAAAAAATAAAAATCCACTTTTGGTTTTCAGCATTCATATTAAATTAAAACAAATTTGAAATATTTCACAGCGTGGATGCCCCTCTCTCTTTCTCTCACCTACGAGACATCATTTGGAAGGTTGAATATCATAAATAAATATCTGTTAAAAGTGCGCTTGATATCGCTCTGCAAGCCGCTCTATGGTTGCTTTATTGTTTGCGCACAACCCCTTAAAGATATCTCCTCAGAAATAAATTACGTTCTGGTAATTTGTAGCTGCTTTCTTTGCATTTCACGAATGCGGCCATTTAGGCAATGACCTGAAATTCAGCTATGGCAGTTTCACGTTTGTAGAAATTTATGGCGTGCTGTTGAACATTTGGGCACTTTGCTATAGCAAGAGAGGAAACGTTTTTCGAGAATTAATGTGAATTTACATGTTTCATTAGCCCTGAAAGTGTTGATTGATTTCGCACTCATTCCAATTCAATTTTCGAGTAAAAATCTTTAAAAAATATATATGTTAAATGTTTTTCTTGGTGTTAAAATAACACTTGCAATTTGATTTTCAGAAAATTCTGGTAAATAATTCAATTTGTAGCGCCACAATTTCAAAGTTCCAGTTAATAGGAAGACTACATTTTAAAAAATATTCTTTTAATCTGCATGCCAGTGTACAATGTACATAACTTAATCAAATACAAAATATTTGAACTTCTCATAAATTTTCATATAAAATAAATAAACCTGGTTTGAACTCTCCTGAAGACTATCATTTGAGAGTTTAAACTTTCAACCAGTTAACTAGGTTGAAGACTATGAGCCTTAATGAAAAATATCGGATTTTTAATTAAATAATGAAATTTTTTAATGCCCAACCAATAATATTCTTTGAATAAAATTCATAAAGATATATGTACCTAACAATTTTTGGCTTATCGTCCATATAAAAATTAATTCGCAAGGCAATCCTGACGACCCTCTTTCGAAAGCTTTTCAAATACTTTTATATCCATCGTAAGGGTGCATAGTTTGTTCAGAATTGCTAAAGCTAAATAAGCTCCGTAGGTATAGGCAAATATATATGTTAAATTATTTAAAAATTATCTATTTGCTTAGAGAATGAGTGAAATGCAATTTGACTTTATTTTCATTATATGTACAAGTATGTATCTGATTATTAAATTAGCTGCTGACTTCCTTCTGAAGAAAGCACTCCGCATGCAGCTCCACTTACCAATATTTTTATTGATATTTTAGGTAGACGCTTTAAGCGATACGATTTTCGAATGATCATTTTTACGCATTCCTAAAATTACTTCTAGAATTTACACTTAACAACTGGCCAACTACACAGTAAAAACTATAGGTTTAAAATTAAAACCAATCGGTATAAAATTAAGGCCCTTTTTCTGAATTTCCTGTTAAAGTCTAGATTATCTAACCGGCAGTTAAACTAATCGAATGATTAAAAGTGTCGGTAAAGCAATTTCGTTTTCTCAATGTCTAATTGATTTGATCTGGTTAATAAGTGAGAAGTTGGCAACGCGTTCACAAAACATCTGTTTCTAAACGTCAAAACGACCGAATTTTGCAGCATTTTGTACTGTATTTTATGAAAACCAACCGTCGCTCAATATGAGTTCGGGATATACAAAGAGAATACGCAACAAAAATTTTTCAAAAGATGTTTTCCGATGTTTTGAAATTAAAATTTTAAATATACGAATTCCAAAATATTCTATTACAAAGCTACTAGATCTAACCGCCAGATGTTTCTTATAAATAAATTTAATCGGCGGATGAGAGTCGGTTAAGGTTTGTGCCTTAATCGTATTTTGAGAAAACGAAACTTGATTTTTTGTTAAAATAACTGCCGGTTGCGGTTTAACCGGACATTCAGAAAACGGGCCTAAATCTTTTTAGTATTAAATTTGAATTTTAATACCAAAAAGTTTTATTTAAATACCTTTTGGTTTTAAAAGATCTCAAAAACGAACAAAATTCTCAAATTGTCAAATTGTTCTCGCGATTACATAGCTTTCGTACAAACATACGAGGCGTCTATAGTTCGATTTTATCGAACGTTGATATAATAATTCTAGCACGCGCGAATAATATCGCTTGATAGCGTAGTGGAAGCGTTTTTGCTTCGCATTCTGAAAGGTCCGAGTTCGAACCCTGTCGCAGGCGAAAGAAGTTGTGGAAAAATAGTGGGGCGTGGAAAAAGGTAAAGTAAATTTTAAACTTTGGAAATAGGATAAATTTATTATGTACTCGGGAAGGAGAAAGACATACATAGTTGCCAGCGATAAAGTTTGAAGTATCTCGACTACCTTCAAAAATGTGTATCTGTCCGTCATGCTGTTTCAAGAATTCCTATGAGAGGTTCTTCTGCTGGAATCTCTTTTTTTTTTCATAAAAAGATTGGTTGCAAGCTTTTTATTCCTCTTAAATTTTTATTCTTATTTATAATTATTACCTACTTATTCCTCAAAAAAAAAAAAAAAAAAAAAAAATAAATTTCGCTCGCCTGACCGGGGGAACTCACCGACATCAGATTTTGAGGCAATATCTCTCATTTCTTTTCGCTCTACACATAATTATACCTTTTCCGAAGGAAAGGGTATATTAAGTTTGGCACGGATTATGTAACATACCAAAGGAGTCGCGATAGATATAGACATATATATATATTCTTGATCAGGGTGACAAGAGGAGTCGATCTAGCCATGTCTGTCTGTCTGTCTGTCTGTCTGTCTGTCTGTCTGTCTGTCGGTCACACTTTAGTTTTTCGTAATTAACTCCTAAGCCATGAAAGATATCATATTGA
>CM035809.1:3215308-3229340 GCA_020466095.1 Chlorops oryzae | reverse complement strand
CGAAATAACAAAAGCAAAATAAAAATGCAACTCTTACCAGGGGTGTTATTTAGATTGAAACCCAAAATCCTGATGCAACTCTAAATTTGTCTGCTCATTATTGAGACGTTTAACTTTTCAGAAGGTCGTCAAAAGACATTTGGAATTCCGCCATCTTTTTGGAACGAAGTTGTATGATTTTATTTCTACACAATCAACCAAAACTTTTTTATGCTTTATGAAAATGTTGATTTCAAATTAAGACGGGAAAATGCCTGAAATAAGTTTTCTATTATTACAGAATAAAATTTAAAAAAAAAAAACGGAAAGAAAATTTAAAAAATAACGATTTTCAAACTTAAAAATTTTTGCAAAACATTAATATTTTAAAGGCGCGTGAAAATTTAGTGGGGTAGAATATATCATATTGCCGATGAACTGATCTCCGTTTTCATTTTTATGTTCAGATAATCGAGATATTTCATATCAATTTTTCATATTTTTTTATTACATTATAGTCTTCACACATGTGCTTTTGGGTTCAAAATATTTCCAACATTGAATATGTAGGACGTCTTTTGTGTTTCTTCCTAAAGAAAAAGAAATAGGATATATTTTATAAAACGTTTGGGCATATTTGCGTCCCTATCACGCACACTGACTGATGGTGACATAATAATTCAGTCTTTCAAAGAACTCTTAAAGATGTTTTAAAGATCTTTCAAAGAGTTCTCAAAGACTTCCTAGAGAGAAAACTGATTGCTTTTTAAGTCTCTAAAAACTCTCAAAAGGCCCCTAAGCCCCGCCTTTTTGCGTCCTTTTAGTATTTAGAAGGTCTTAAAGAGCGCTCAAAGAGCTTATCTGAGAGCATTAGCTCACATTAATTAGTCTCTGAGCGCTCTTGAAGACCGTTTAAAGACAAGTTGTGTCGCTTGGGAAGATCACATCAAAATCATTGAGCTTTAGTAAGTCAAAAACACAATTACCCGTATAAACTTAATTACAATGTAATCCTAATAATAGTGATCTCATTAAAAAAAAAAAATATAGATAAGAGGAAGAGCAAGCAGCTGTGATAAAAAAAAAAACAAACAAAAAAAAAAAAAAACAAGTAAGAAAGCTAAAGTCGGTCAAGCCCGACTTTGAAATACCCAGCGTCCCGACATTATGAGCGCACTATGTTTTGCTTCTCTATTTGTGGGCGTGGCAGTGGGTGGGCCACATAAAATATTTTCCTTCACCTTTCATTCCCCTTGATGAACGTATGTTGCGAATTTGGAGCTTCTACGCCTTTTACTTCGGAAGTTACGAAAAATCTTTATTTGTGGGCGTGGCAGTGGGCGGGCCACAAAAAACTTTTTTCCTACACCTTTCATTCGCCATGGTGAACCTATGTTGCGAATTTGGAGCTTCTACGCCTTTTACTTCGGAAGTTACGAAAAATCTTTATTTGTGGGCGTGGCAGTGGGCGGGCCACAAAAAAATTTTTTCCTACACCTTTCATTCGCCATGGTGAACCTATGTTGCGAATTTGGAGCTTCTACGCCTTTTACTTCGGAAGTTACGAAAAATCTTTATTTGTGGGCGTGGCAGTGGGCGGGCCACATAAATTTTTTCCCTACACCTTTCATTCGCCTTAGTGAACCTATGTTGCGAATTTGGAGCTTCTACGCCTTTTACTTCGGAAGTTACGAAAAATCTTTATTTGTGGGCGTGGCAGTGGGCGGGCCACATAAAATTTTTTTCCTACACCTTTAATTTGCCTTGGTGAACCTATGTTGCGAATTTGAAGCTTCTACGCCTTTTACTTCGGAAGTTACGAAAATTCTCTATTTGTGGGCGTGGCAGTGGGCGGGCTACATAAATTTTTATTCCTACACCTTTCATTTGCCTTGGTCAACCTATGCTGCGAATTTGAAGCTTCTACGCCTTTTACTTCACAAGTTACGATAAGCCCATATTTTTGGACTTATTTGTGGGCGTGGCTCGAGGAGGGCGGCGTCCATTTTTTGCCAGCAAATGTCTCTTTTGGTAGCTTACCAGCACACCAAATATCAATGAAATGTGTTGAGTGGTTCGCAAGTTACAAGCATTTTATTGAAAACACAATAAATTGATTTGTGGGCGTGGCAGTGGGCGGATGTCTCCCATTTTTACTTAGGATCATACTCGGACCCCGATATACATGTGTGCCAAATTTCGACTTCATTGGTTCAGCCGTTTCGGAGGAGATCCGACCACGGACGGACGGACAGACGGACAGACGGACAGACGGTACAGACGGACAGACGGACAGACGGACATGTCTAAATCGATTCAGTTTTTGATCCTGATCATTTCTATATATATTTTTCTATATCTCCGAAGCTTAATTCTCCCTGTTACAAGATTTGCACAAAACTAATATACCCCGCTTACGCTGGGTATAAAAAGTTGGTTCTCTACACCCTCGTAGAAAATACGCATGAGAAAGAAGCCGCACCGACTCCTTTGGTAAAGATGCTTCCCGATGCATGACTTTGTCAGCCTAGAGGGTTGCGATGTCGAAAAAACCATTTGAGAGCTGAACACGCCAAACCCTGTAGAAGGTTGGAGAACTCTAGAGTAGGGTCTAATATTGCTCTTAAATGCCCCAGTTTTACTCGCCTCTAACCTCCCCTGCAAAGAATTTAACTAACCATTTTAACATTAATGCCCTGATTATGTACCCTGCAGTAAGTTGCACTAGTGACTGATTTAATCTGATTTGAGAAAATTTAACTGTATACGCCTTGTTTACCATCCAAAGTAAGTCTCTACTGTCCGTCAGTGCCGGATTAAGGTAGGGCTAGCAGGGGCTATAGCCCCGGGCCCCAACTGGCAAAGGGCCCCGAGCGTCCAAATAAAATATCATCAAAATATTAAAAAAAAAATTTTTCGAGTAAAATCGCCTTAAAATCTAAAAATTAATGAAATAAAAAATTAAATTATATATAAATTGTTTACCTTATTGTACGGTGCTTTAAAAGAATTTGTATTGTACTTATAACTCATCTTGAACTTAAATTGAGTTTAACAGTTATTCCTTATTTCAAAAAACAATTGTTATTTATAGAGACTAATGAATTAGAAATCAAAGCCACAAATCTCATACAAGTATATTCGGATGATTTGCAAAGTGATTTCAAATTAGAATTAAAACAATTAATATCCCTTTAAAGCTACAACCGAAAGGTATTTTTTCTAATCGATCCGAAGAATCAGATAGCAAAAATGACCAAATCTTGTCCCCTTTGCAAGTTGATAGGGAAATGGTTGAAGTATTCCCAAATGTTTGCATCGCATACAGAATTTTAATAACGATTCCGATCGCAAACTGCGAGTCTGAAAGGTCATTTTCAGTTCTTAAAAGAATTAAAAATATATAGGGGAGATGCATATACATGCAAATGTTCTTCTATGGAATGTTCCACTCACGCTGCTATTTGACTTAAGTTTGCTGTATAGTGTCAAGCTATACAGACAAGTGGAAAAAGGCGAAAAAAAATTTTTTGTGCAAAAAAGTATTTTTTTTTTTTAAGGCGAATGCAAAAGCTTTGGTGCACAACTCAATCGAAATTTTCGAATTCTACAAATAAATCATAAAAATTTTACTTATTTTCAAAACATAGCATGAGTTCTTCTTTTGATTTGATTCCAAAATATAAATTTTTAGATGATATTTTTTAAAACAACAGGAAGGTGTACCTCGGACTGATGCTTACAAGTGTACCTTGGACCGGTCTAAGGTACAAATTTTAGATGAATATTAGCTTGCTGTTTCTTATTTTGATCGAATTTAGAAAATTGTCTCTCTTTTCTTTAGAAAATAACGAAAGATAACGAAAAACCATACCGAAAAGAGTTTCGAAAGAAAAGATTCAATTTCAAGATGATTTATAGAGCCTGATTTAAGCGTAGAAAATGATTCATCCATCTTAAGACTTTTGCGCCGAGAAAAAAGGAAGACTTAAATACTTTCCGTTTTAAACAATATGACATATGCAAATAAACGAGTATTTTTAATTTCTTACATACTTGCTACGAATTTACTCCTTTTATTTTATACGGTCCAAGGTACACATACCAAAGGACCATGGTACACTTGCATGGTGTACCTTGAACCGTTTTGGATTGGTATGGTAAAAGTAGTTTTTCTATTTATTGGTAAGGAGGAGAAAAATAAATGTCTCGTCATTTAATGTTGGAAGGATATGAGAGAACTTATATAAAAGAAAAACTAAAGAAAACATCCTGCAAAATTTTCTAGATTGAAAAATGTGAAATCCGGACCAAGGTACACACCTCTCCCCTACAGATCAACTATGTTAGACGAACGGTTATCCGCATTGTCGAGGCTGACTATTGAAGTTGATTTACTTCGATCGATCAACTTTGATGACTTGATAAGCGATTTTGCGAAAGCAAAGTCACGAAAAAAGTATTTTTAAATTTGTTAAAGTTTTTCACTTTGGAAATAAAACTATAAAGAGAAAGTTTTATAAAAATAAATGTATAAACATAAAAATTAAAAACAGAAATTTGATTTACATACGCATGATAAATTTTTTCTGCCTTTAAGGGGGCCCCATCCCTATATAAGCCCCGGGCCTCATGACACTCTAATCCGCCACTGCTGTCCGTGTCTCTATTCGTATACAAGTTCTATTTCCTTTACTCGAGGATTACGCGCTAGATCCTTAATTTACCCAAATCGTCCACAGGGTATGTATGAAAAGCAAAAACAAAGCAACAACAAGCGGCAATACACGTCTCGATACGAAAGAGTATTAAACTAGGCAGCAATGTCTTGCAGTGTGAGACGCAACGTAACTATCTCTCTCCTTCTATCTTCACTATCTTCTTTTTAACTTCCGCTTCACTTCACACTTTTGTCATGAAATTTTCTACTTGCCATATTTCATTAATCTTTTTTTCCCTGTCTCTCTGGAAAGTTTTGTGTAATAAATCAATTTAAGTGAGTGCTTGTATACTTTTCTTGCGCGATTGTGCAAAACGTATTTGTCGTTAATGCATCTATCGCCACTAGCGATATACCATACATATTGTCGTATAACGTATGATCAGAGATGATCAGTGTCACCTAGAGTTCGACATTTAAGGTTTTCTGACCATACGGCAATGTGAAGTTCGGATTTAGAAAACATCAACGAGCCCAATTGAGACTTCTTTGATCGGGTTTTGTTTTTTTACTACCTTTGCGTGTGCGTTTAAGATTACCTACTGGATTAATCTATTTGATTATTTCTCCACTTGTCCTACAAAAGCTAAATGTGAAAACAACGTTGTTAAAAGCAAAATGAATTCCTTATCACTTTTCGATAAACATAAAAATGAACATCAATTTATCAAAATGAGAAAGTGAATTTCGCTCAAGACCTTGCTGAAGCTTGGTTTAAAAAGAAACACTATAAAAAATAAGGTTAACGATAGAACAAAAATTGTTCCAAGAACTCGCTTTCTGTCATGAGTGAAATTATCCATACTCTGCTTTATATAATTTATCAAAATTTTGATTTTACCTACAGACAGCTGTTTAGCACAATCACCTTTCATAAAATAGCGTCAGTAGGCAGGGCAGATGATGAGAATGTTAGAGATAATAAAGAAGATACGAAGAATTATAGTCGAGACCTCAAAAAGGCCCTGCTTCTGTAATGTATCTTCAAAGAACTTATCTTTTCCACTTGATTTTCGCACATTAATCCCATCATAAGTCTAAACGGAAACCAAGACCACCCCTCATTTTATTATTTTTCAAAATCAGCTATGGAAGAGCCTGCGAACTTTGACAAAGCAATGGAGGCAACCGGATTTGGGGCGTTCAATTATTATGTGCTTGCCGTCGCGATGCTCGCATGTTTTGCTAATTCCTTTGAAACAACCACAATGTCCTACATTCTTCCCATCGCGGAGTGCGATCTCAAACTGAGTCTTGAAGACAAGGGTGTTCTGAATGCTGCAGTCTATGGGGGTATGATTATTTCAGCAGTTTTTTGGGGCTATCTCTCGGATACTCAAGGACGTAGAAAAATTTTAATCTATTGCTATTTTCTGGATTCCATATGCGTTTTTGGGAGTTTGCTGAGTCAGAATGTTGAGACATTGATAGCATTCAAGTTCTTTGGCGGCATAATGTAAGCCTGGTTTTTCTTCTTCTTAATTTTCCTAATAATAATCTACTTAAACATATATTTTGACAGGATCAATGGACCAAGTGCAATTCTGTATACGTATTTCACAGAAATGCATAGTTCAAGAACTCGTTCGAAAATAATTATGTTCCTTGGTATGTCGATGTCTTTCTCCTCAATCGCCCTGCCGCTGTTAGCATGGGCAATATTTCCCAGAGATTGGGATTTCGTTTTATTTGATAAATTGAATGGTAAGCCATAAGTTCTTTACATAGATTTGCAGAGAATTTAAACGTCCATTTTTATCAGTACATTCATGGCAAATATTTTTAATGGCGTGCTGCCTACCAAGCTTCGTTAGTGGAATTCTTATAATATTTTTGCCTGAAAGCCCGATATTTTTAATGTCACAAGGTCGGTATAAAGAAGCCCTGGCCGCTTTTCAAAAAATATATTCCTGGAATAAACGTCTACCAAGCGATACTTATCCGGTAAGAAAGAAGTTTCTTTGATACATAATCACATTTCAAGTCTCATGTGTTCCATTTCAAGATCAAAGTTCTTATCAAAGACACTCCAAGCCGTGATAGCATAGCAAGTGAATTTATTTATATTGTTGAGGAAAATAAAGTTGCGAACAAAAGCCTGGAACTTGGAAAAGAAACAAAAGGTCACAGAAGTTTTTCTGAAGCGTTCAGTGATGGCATGCAACAAATGAAGCCTCTCTTTCGGAAACCACTGCTGGGAAATGCATTATTTTCATTCGTTATGCACTACACCATTTTTTATGCGTAAGTTCATCCAAAAAAATAAAAATGTATCTTGGCGTATGTCATCCAACTTGTTCGATATGGTTTGACTTGACATGATTTTTGTTAAATCTTTCAAAGTATATTTGGTAGGTCAAAAAACTAAATGGCTGGCCTACAGAAAATAAAAGTAGTTCGTAGGTACCGATTAACTTTATAGAGTATGAACGTTATATCCATAGATTTGAAAGGAAAGTAATATAACGTATATGTTTTAAGCATCTACATAAAAATACATGACATATAGTCTATGTATATAAAACTAGAGGAAGACAGCACGAGAGTTACTGTGAGAGTTGATGAGAAAGGAAGCGAAATGAAGCGAAAGGTAGAAAGGGTGAGTGAGAGAAGAAGGTGGAGAGGGAGAGAATCGGAAAGAGAGCGAGAACGAGGGTGAGAGAGATAGAGAGAATGAGGCTGATGGTGAGGGAGATAGAGAGAACGAGGGTGCGCTTGAGTGAGCGTGATCGATCGATCGAGAGAGGGAGAGAGAGAGAGAGAGAGAGAGAGAGAGAGAGAGAGAGAAAGAGAGCGGGAGAGAGAGGAAAAGGTTAACCACCGGGAAAAAGAGGAAGAGACCCATTGGCCAAAATACTAGACTGTAAAAATGCTAAAATTTGCACCTCTTGAGTGTATTCGTTATTTTTCTTCAAGTAATCGTTACGGAGTACTCGTTACTAGCTACTCGTTATTTTTTTTTGAAATATTTTTCATTCATTCATTGAATAACTCAATGTTGATAAAATAATTAAAACTCCCGCATGAATCTTCAACCAGTATTTAGTAATCAAATATCAATTGATCTCAGTCTACCACCAAACTGTTTTCCGGACCCATTTTTTAAGTACTTAACTACTCTGGCAACCATCAACTGCCATGTGTGCAAAAAGAGTAGCAGTAACGAGATACTTCCATCAGCAACGAGACGGTCTTGATTACTAACTACAGTAATAGTTACTTTTTGCCGATAAGTTACGATACTTTACAGCTCTACAAAATGCTGCTTACAGAAGCGATAAACGGCAACACACTTCGTAGGCGGTAATGCACACGACCTAATTTACAGCCTTGCTATACTTTTGTTCGAGCGTAGCCGTTTTGTAGAGTGAACGGCTACCACCACAGCACAAAGTAATCCGGGTTGTGTGGTGTTCATCCGGTACGGTATTAACAGGCAGGTTGCTTACAATCCCATAGACTTTGGTGGGGCTGGCACTGTTGGCCGGTTGGCCGGAAAGGAGATTGGGTCAGATGGAGAAAGGCACTGAAGCAGTGAGGAAGTGAGGAAAAGGAGGAGAGAGAGGGTGAGATGCAGAAAGGGAGACAAGGAGACTATGAGGAAGAGATAGAGGGAGAAAGAGGAAGTGGCAAGGGGTGCGTGGAAGAGGATGTAAGAAGTTATGGTGAGGGTGGAAGCGAATGATTGAGAAAGTGATAAAACATTGTTTATTGGTAAGCTTTAACGAATTAAAGGAAGCTTTCAGAGATTTTTAAGATTTTTTAAGATCTTTGGAACATGGTTTTACTTTTGAAGCGGAACGAAATTCGATGCGCCAGCCTTCGTTTTTATATTGTTTTTTTATAAATACGATTTAATTTTTTTAGTTTGAACACAGTTCGGCTCTGGTTGCCACAGCTCTTTGCTTCGTTCGGTGAATATGAATCCTTGCACTCATCGTCTCTCGAAACTGCAAATCTCTGCAATGTGCTGGAGTACACGGTTAATAAAACCGCCAATATGGTCTCAAATTTCGAGGAAAGGTGCTCAAGCGTAAGTATACCATATTTACTATATATAATTGCCACATTTGACTTTAGGGGAATTTAAGGGGAATGTGTCTAGAACTATGGAACTAACACCACGTGGACAAAATAACTGAGTTATAAGAAACAACAACAGCTTTTTAAATATTTTCAACTGTCTTCCAAGGACATTAGTTTGCTGATTTTCAATTTTACGTGCTCCGAGTTGATAGCAATTTAATTCTCTTTTCATTTGACAATCTTCCAACGTTCTTCCATGTTCTTTCCTTATGAATTAAGGACTTTCGTAAATAAGCTTCCTTGTTTAGCTAAAACTCCTATCTTAAGCGAAATAAAATTCTCCTTTTTTCTTAATTTCTTTTATCTTAAATCAACTTACATGGTTTTTCGCATGTTGTCGCAGTAGTTTTCAATAAATGTTTTTAATTTTTTTTATTTTAGCGTCCGGAAATTTCGGTGAATATGTACGTTAACAATATTATAGTCGCTACAGTCGCGGTATGTTGCTATGGAGTTGGTGGGCCAATTACTCGAGCAATAGGCGAGAAGCGTTTAATGAGTGAGTATAAATTTCAGTTACATTCTATAGCATACTTGAAGGTCGAATTTTATTTTTGTAGTTGGTGGCCTATTCATATGTGCTTGCTTGATTACCAGCCTCTATTGGTCAATTAATGGCACGACCACTTTGATCATTTCTTCATTGTATATATCAGTCATGAGTGTGTCAACACTTTCACTTTTAGGCACCGTTGTAGCCATTTTCCCAACTTCGTTGAGGTAAGTTTGAACAAGTTTGGCTATAAATAATAAGATTAATAAAACGTTTTCTTAGAACAATTGTCGTTGCGAGCTGCCTAATGTTCGGGCGTCTTGGAGCCCTAACGGGCAATATGATTTTTCCGTTGGTTATCAAAATTGGCTGCATACCTCCGTTTGCAATGATGGGAGTTATTGTTATTTGTAAGTAAATATAAATATAATTAACTTGGAACAGTTTCTGTTTGTAGCCTTGAAATTCGAGTTCCAGTTTGGTCATTATAACATTTTTATTTCGTTTTATTCATATTAATGTATTTAATTCATTACACTCTGATAGAGCTAAAATTAACCAGGCCTCAACTAAACGTTTTCCCCCTATTTCGGCCGCGAGGAATATCTCCTATATGGGGGATTCTACCTTAATGGTGTTTTGGAAAGAAAATCTTGCGAGCTCTTAAGGAAACTCATTCATACATAAATATAAGCCAAAAACTGGAGCGCAAAATTAAGAAAAAAAAAAAAATGCTGTGTAGCTTAAAAAACCAATGATACAGTTTGATTCCCCTTGGGTGATATGGGGGATCGTTTAGTTCAGCTCTCAATTAAAATATTTATTTTAAACTAGCACATCGTAATTAATAGATATAAATAGATAGATATAGAAAAACTGGCTACGAAAAATTCCAATTAATGGCGTTTGTTAAACTCGATTCATCGGTTTTTAATTGTCCCAATTAAAAATTTCAAACAAATCACGAAATTCGGAAAAAGTTCGTAACATTAAATTTTGAACAAAAATTTGGTTGATTATTTTGTTATTTTTAAATACCAAAAATATTAACACTTAACAAACCGTTGTTTGATTGTTATATCATATCAAACAATGAAAGTATTAGTGCACATAAATATTTTGCTAAAATTCTCGTTAGCTTTATGGACTTGCAAACAAGAAGAGACAAAATAATCAAAAATTTTCTCACATATGTTCATGATGTTATAATGTATAATTATCTTCCGTAAACTGACTGCAGACTCAAATTTTTATTATGGAATATGTAGATGAGGCATGTTTTCCTCTTTTATTTATTTAAAATATTTGGTTGATTTTTAATACCTTTGGTTGTTGATATTACAAATCGTTTAATGAATGTAACAAAAACTGTGATAGGCTGAGTTTTAACAACGAATTTGTTATATTGATTAACAAATTGGTTGTATTTACGCACAAAAGTCTTTCTGTGTAGGAATAAGCGAGCACAAGTTTTGAAAATAAATAAATAATAGTTTCTAATCTTTTTCAATCAACAGGTGCATGCGCCATGACTCTACTTTTACCCACGGCGAAAAAAGGCACGGCTACCTAAATGGACGGACAGTTCTTATTTATAGATAAAATAGAATAGAATTCTTTTCACTCCCCGAATCGGTGCTTAAAATGTTAAAATGTTTCGCTTAACTTTGAGGCTGAAAGTACACATAATTTTAAATTTGAATTTTTTTGAAATCGTGATTTTGTGTGCACTAAATTTAGGTTTTAAGCTAAGAAAATTGATTTAAATGGAAATAAAAAAACTGTCTAATATTAAGAATTCAATCGGGTGTGTCCATATTTGATTTCTTTTTTCGTGATTGTGGCTTCAAGAGCACTGCAACTGGAAATAAAAATTAAAATCCTTTTGAAAATAAAAGCCTTTGAGCGAACAAAAAGTTTAGTTCAATGTTTGAATCAACGGCTGCATTCATCGAATGGTCAATAAAAATATAGAAAATATTCAAGTATATAGTTCAGATATTTTGCTACGCCATTGTATCTCGCACTTTACTCAAGCATAATCCAAACAAAAAAAAACTTTCATAGCGTTCACCAGAGGCTTTTATGCACTGATAGTGTTAAAACGGAAGTTGTCCATGTCGTCCTGAAGCGAAATATCGAAATTTTCCCCAATGTGTCGTTTGGTTTTGCTCTCAAACATTTTGTTGCAATCTCAATTTAAAAGCCAAAGTTTTCTAAGCTTTGCCAAAGAGTATAGATTCTTAACCATTTTCAATAAAGCTCGGCAAAAACTACAAATTTCCCAGATTGCTATTCGAAATAAATAGAAAAATTGGGACCGTGAAAGAAATTTTAACTTCTGCTTGAGGTGCGTACGCAGAAAATAATTACGGGAGAGGATAAGACACTAAAAAACTTCAATTTTCGCGCTTCTTTGTGATTCCCCGTTCGGAGGTAAGCCCCCATAAAATCTGTTTACGCCTCTGTTCTGCTTTGACTTCTTCGTTTATACAACCAGAAGGATCAAAGAGAGAATATTAGTTTGCATATCACAGCAGCAAGAAGGTCTCACAACGAAAAGGACCTTAAATGAGAATAAATAATCCTGAAAGGGAAATGACAATTTATTCAATAAAAACCATGAAATGAGGAGACTAACGAATTTACCATAACAATTGAGCGGGTCCTCAATGTAAAGGAAAACTTTTTTTAAAGAAATTCATTACAAGAAGAAAAAATAGGAAGATTTATTGAAGATATTCCGAAGAATTAGCTTTCTTAGATATGGTATCATATAAAACACATTTTCCATTAGATATATATGAAATAAAGCACATTTTCCATTAGATATATATGAAATAATATATGAAATAAAAAATGTACAAAATATTTTATGAGCTCATTTATTTCAATCAATTCTCCATTCAAGTCGCTTGAATGCTCATAAGGATTTGTCTGTAGAACTTAGAAGCCTTCAAGTGGCCGAAAATATTCAGTACGTTATTAGTACGTCTTCTTGAGTAATATTTTGCAATATTTTTATTATTTGTCTCCTCTTTTTATTGTCCTCCAAACAATATTTTCTTAGGAAAATAAATTTTAAATTATGTCCGAAGGACTACGCCGCACAGTGTAACGAACGCATACATTCTCGCGACAAAAATAGAAGGAGGGCTCGCAGAGTAATGAAATTTTGCGTCATTGCTTATTTCTACCCAATTAAGAAAAGTTTCGAGTTTTATAAAAATTGGCCACGTCCACCACCCACTCCCGCTACATACATATAAAGTGGAGCTCCAACTTTTGCATTTATAAACTTACTGACTTCAAATTCGACACATACCCTACTGGTATTCTCGAACTAAACATAAGAATCGAAAGAAAAACTATAAATTTTCATGAATATTGAATTTTTTGGAGAATTTTAAATGTGAATTTAAAAGAAAAATTTAGGAAAAATTAATTGTTTATTAAAAATAAAATGTATATGGAAAAGTACATTAATTAACGAAATTTTGTTGTCATGAACGTTGAGTTTCGATAAACCGTTCGTGAGTTATGCATTAAAAAAAAACCATTACCGGAAACTTGGACGGCTAAACTAACGGACAAAAAAAAATTTTTTTTTCAAAAAATAAGTTTGAAAGGATTTTTTTTACCTCCAAGGCTATCGAATGCCGTATCAATCACTGAAATCTGAGACAATCGTTTCAAAAGTGGCTCATTTGTGAAAATTTTACCCATACACACAGAAAAATATGACCTCATAAAATCAAAAAGATTTCTTCTTGAGTCATTTTTAGAGCAAGGGGTAAGAAAGGGAATGAAAACGAAGTAATTTTTAAAAAGAAATCTGTTTAAATTTTATATGAAAATCTTATTAAAAATATTTAAATAGGTTTCTTCTTAATTTCTCATACCTTTCATGTAAAATACATATAATTCTCGAGCCTACATAATAAATTAAGAAGAAAACTTCTTAATTTCATTAGGTCTCTTGTATCATATCTTTTTAAAAATATTTAAAAAGATTTCTTCTTAATTTTAGTAGTTGTCCTCTTAAAAATATTTAAAAAGGTTTCATCTTATTTTCTCATACACTTCATATAAAATACATATAGTTCTAGAGCCTTCAAATAAATTGAGAGGAATATTACTAAGTTTCATAGGTCCCCTTGTATCAAGTGTTCTTAAAAACATTTTTAAAAAACTCTTCTTAATCTTAGTAGTTTTCTTAAAACTAAAATTAATAAAATTTCTTATCTAAAAACAAAACAAAAATATTTCGATTCGGCAGAATTGAAACCCGGGCCATTCAAATTGCTAGCCAAGCTCGCTAACCAATATGCCATGTCGAGTTAAACCAGAGCTGATGGAAATATCTCATTTAAGTTCAAACGAAAATATGCAAAACAATTCTCATTCCTAAAAAACAAAATTTTGTTTGACTTAAATTTTATAAATGAATAAAATCCCTGGCTTTCGGTTAGGAGAACATGGTGTCACGGGTGAGCACATGACTAGAAATCGAGAATTCCCAGGTTCAAATCCCATACAGAACAGTTCAAAATAGAATAAATATGATATCATATTAAATGAAAATAAATATATAAACAAGAAATATATAATATACCCATAAAAACAAGCAAAAGTAAGAGAAGGGGGAACGAAGGAGGGAGGGACCCTCAATAAATGTAAAAGATTTTTTAATTAAATAAAAAATTTAAGAAGAAATCTTTTTAAATTTATAGGGTCATCTACTTACAAATATT
>CM035809.1:3106841-3208438 GCA_020466095.1 Chlorops oryzae | reverse complement strand
TATTTAATACATCGAATATCGTAGTTAAATTAGTAAAGTGTTTTTCATCAAAAATTATGGCCACGCTGCATTTCAGTCCGGTGTCGACCACCGAAGGGAATGGTGTACGCTCGGATGTTAAACTTTTCCTAATCAAATTATTATATATGTATTCCTTCTAATTTGCAGCAATACTTACGCTTGTACGAAATTTAAAATGCTTAGGAGTTAATCTTTGCAAATTATTTGACTTAAGAAAAGTATATACTAAAACCCCACAAAAAACACATTTTTAAGCACCAGCGCATTGATTTCAGCGTAATTGTTTTACAAAAATATTTCATCAATTCAAACAATTATGAAGCCGCGTGAATTTTGAAGGGGGTAGCAGGTGTAATTTCACCGTAAAAGTCGTTGCGTTTGTAAAATCGCTTCAATTTGGCGTAACGAACAAAAGTCAAAGTCACTTATTTAACTTATCAAAGCATTGATGAACACAAATATCTTGTCAATAAAATTTTAGACAGAACCAACACCCTCTGCGAAATATGTTTTCGTTTCATTTTATCATTAGTATTTAAATCAATGTGATAAAAAGAGATAGAGAATGTTTTTATAAACTCATAAGCTGTGCTGGAGTTAAGAAGCCTTTAAGAAGATAAAAACTAGAACTTGAAACTTCGCTCTCCTATTTAAGTGGCAATTAAGATAGAAATACGCTTCTCAATTTCTTCTATCGGACCGCCCACATGGGCCCTTTTGCACTTAATTTGGACTTTAATATGTCTTAAAGACGGAGTGCATACCTTTTGTAGCCTTCTTCACTACTTCTTTAAGTTATGATAATAAACATTTTTGTTACTTGGGTGCTCCCTTAACAGGATAACAAAATCGATTTCTTCATCTTTAAATCTTTGAAAACAGTTTTTGTGGAGATTTCATATTGATTTTATATGCTGGATTCGAATATTCCACTCAAGAAAATTCCTCCAAGACAACGTTAAGAATAAAGCATGAATTTCTAAAAAATAAAGAAAAGCACAGTCATTGTCAAGGATGAACCAACTATCAAATTATCTCGATAACTCGAAGCAAATTCTCTTTTTTTTTTCAATGTTTCGCTGGAAGTGATAAAAGTTTTGTACGAAGATATCAGATTTTCGCAATTTTATGCATTTCTGTCCCTTTTCTGCTTCCTTCGTAGTGATTATCTTCTCCGCTTTCATATCTTTTCTGTGTTTTTCCCAATAATATTTTATGTTTTCTTTGGCTGACAGTGCGAATTGTTGCTGAACCATCGTGTAAAAATACGCAAGAATATAATATATTATATTACCAAGTATCAAATGCCTCAAGAAAAACCATTTCTTTGACGACTTATACAACCCGTAAACATGAGGAAAAATCTATTTTCGGAATAGTTTCAATCATCAATGCTGGTCAAAAACGCCTAATCAAACAAACTTTAATTTAATAGATTTAAATTTGTACCTTAAAGCTATTAAAGCTTGTCTCTAGTTATGGAAATTAAAGTCGAAATCTCATTTCTCAACTGTTAGTGTTTTTTCTGATAGAAGGTAAGTTCTGGAAACCGTTCCCGAGGGGAGATGCCAGCTTGCTGCAGTCAAATTTCTTACTGGCCAGCAATAAGGACCAGAGAGCTGCACCGGATACATAATTTTTGTGTATGTACACTCGAGTATGTGAACCATATTTGGTTATAATCAAGCCCTTTCAAACACTCATTATTATTAGCTAAACTCGCTAAACGAGTTCTATTCATATACTCGTTTCGGGTGGGGGTGTTTTTGATTCGAGTATACCCAATAATCTCGAGTGCATACTCGAGTGTATCATCTACATTTTTCTTCAGAAAAATATGTATCAGAGAGCTGCAACGGAGAGAGAGAGAAAGAGAGAGAGAGAGAGAGCTGTTACACAATCGCTCCACCGTTTCGGTCCACATCCATTCACACATACATTTCTATTCTCCGCATTTGCCTATGATATTTTCACCTTTTTCTGTTTGTATATCCGCAGCACTCGAGCTTAAATCGAGGTTTTTTCTGATCAGCTTGGGTACAAAATACCCGAAATAAGAATCTGAATACAGGTACAACAAAGTTCGAGTTAGCTGCTCGAACCCGAAAATAAGATTTCGGGTGTGCAACTCGATCGAACACATAGCTACGGAGTTTGATGTTGTACTACTTCTAAATAAGCAAGGGTGATCGAACCGACTCGAGCACACTCAAAGATATTCTCTGATAAGGACATGCTTCTTCATGCTCTACTTCAGCCCGTCTGCGATTAAAAATCTAGTTTTTTTTAAAGAAATTTCTACGATTAACGAAAATTTTAAAATTGGAGGAATTATTTTCTGCTTTTAAGGGACTTCTCTTAAAAATGCCATTACTGAATCGGTGCTTCTTTTCTCCATCCTGGATTCCTGAACAATTTTGCTTTTACATCTATTGAAAAAAAGTAATATAAAATTCTTGCTTAGCTGAAGGGGAAGGAAAAGGATTTATTGAAATGGAAATATGTACCTATATAGAAATGAAAATTGAAGTATATTTAACGCACAATTGCTGGCGCAAAGGAAAATTGTACCACTTTGTAAGTGGTCTGGAATTTTCTCATATTTCAAATCAACAAATCAAATAAAAAATCGTTTTTATTGAAAAGCGTTTCTTTGGGTTTGCTCGTGGAAAGGTAAAAAGCGTGATGAGGTAGTTTTGCATAGCCCCAGAAACACGGAAAGGGATTTGATAATATTGAAACTGAGTTCGTGCAGCTCTGTTGACATTTTCAGCTCGTGTTAACGAAGATATTGTGATATTGTGATACATATTTGCATTGCGTAATCTTAATCTTCACAAGAAAAGGCTTCAAAATTCGTGGAAATAAATTTAGGATAAATTCCTGTTCGAAATTGCACCACAGCTCATTGACATTCGTGTCATAGATTTATAAGCCACTTAATAAGAAGTGGTTCAATTATAGTCTTCTGTTTACAAAGCACAATCACGGAATAAAATCGTCGGTGCGATTCATTTTGTTTGCTTTTTGGATAACTTGTCAAGCTTTTTATAGAAAATGTGTTGATTTCCGAGCACATGTGCAAATAATTTGGAGCTTCCTAGCAATCATGAGCCAATTGAAGCAAAGTATCTTGGTATCTGAGCAATTCAAACGAAAATTATTTACCTTTAAAACCAAACACGATCTTTGTATAGTATATTGAGTTTGTGTGTTCGCGTGCCTCTCTGTCTGGCTGTGTGCTTGCATACACATTTTATATCCGAAAACACATACCCAATAACATTAACACGATAGGGATTTAGTTTTTGTTCAAATATATGCCTTTGTTTCTCAAACCTCTTAATCGGGCATGTCACAAAAATTGAATACGATTGAAAACGTTCGAAATCAATGAAATTTCAATACAAATTTAAGTGAAATCGAACGTTTTCTGTCGTATTCGATTTCTGTGACATGCCCAAAAGCCTTCTTTTCAGAAATTTATTTCAAGCCTTCAAAATTCTTTGTGGTTTTGAGAGAATGGGCAGAACGGTTCTAAATTATTATTGCTAAGAAAAACAGAAAAGTCTCTGACTGGATTTTAACTCTACTCTAGTCAATGGCTAATGGTCAATAGACGCCGGACCGATCTTTCTGAAAGCTTTTTCATATGCAAGTTGCTTTGCAGAGGGCTTGAAACTTCTCCTTAACCCGTGCGTGCAGTGTTCACTTTTTGATATTTCCATACATAGTGGTTCTCGGAATCACGGAATCACTTCTGGACACCAAAATCTCTATGATTGGATGTCATGACCAACAGCGACTTAGCCGCTTGTGCTACGACAAAGTTATATTGTTGTGAATGTTCTGAAATGGCTGAAGCGATTTACCAAAATGAATGAAGCTATAATTTGTGAAAATTCAAATTTCTCTATCTATCACAACTCGAGCGATCTAAACACCTAAACATCTATAGGCAAAGCACCCTTTGTTCTGAATATGGGAAAACCCACGTAAAACGGCTGGCATTTGCTACATGTGGTTGGTACATACATACATCGAAACTATCAAAAACAGACATTCCCCAAATTATGAAACAAATATGTGTGCACATCTGCGCTAAGCAAGTTTTTAAATGACCTTTGGCTTAGCTTTTTTCGATTCAAATTTTTCAACATCGAAAATACTTTCTCAGCTCGTCCAGCTGTTCACTTCCGGACATTTTGTTGCTAAAAGCAGACAAATTTCCCTGAGAGCAACAAAATATGAGAGATGAAATTCTGTGTGTCATATTAAGAAGACTATGGAAATTATAATTTAAATTTTAAATTGAAATAATAAGACGAAAAAAAATTGTTGTTATAAAATTGTTACAAAGTGAAGGAAGCAGCACACCTAGTCTTTCTTTAGGACTGTCTCTATTGCATGGTTTGAGGCTTTAGACTATTGCAGCCCGGGGCTGTAAGTGTTAAATCTTTTATTTACATTTTATAAAAATGGAAAATTCAAATAAATAAATATTGAATTGATTGGTGTACACGTGCGTTCAAGAGAATTGGAAACGCAAAATAAAATCATAACAAAACTCTCTCAAAATTATCATAAATTGATGAAGAATTGAATTAGATTCCATTTGCTCACATTGCCGAATCAGTCAGGGGGACTTGAAAGCGAATGATGCGCTCGAGGCGCAGATATGAAAGAAACACTGCATATTTATTGTGTCTATTTTGGTTTTTATGTGGATTAGACGAAGTGAATATCAATCATAACAACGTTTTCTTTAATCTACTTTATTGCGCACAAGCAGATTATGTACGTAAATAAAGAAATTACTTACATTTCTTAAGCTTCAGATTTCATATTTGCAGGGAAATTTTCTACACGTGGAGCACTGATTCGATACTTAGTATTGATTTTTAAAACACGGTACTTAGGCGGATTAAATGTTCAAAATGTTGTTCCTTTGTATATCGCCTTCGATAAGAGTTATGGAACAAAATTATCAACGCCTGAAAGAATGAAATCCTCAAGTCTTTATCACGCGTTTAAATATTTTTCTCTCGTATGACTTTGATGAGGGTACTTAAACAGTTAGAGATTGTAACAGTGGTCACAAGCCATGAAATGACTTAGTTCACCTCACGACAGAATAAGGTTTGTATTCAACCAGATGTTATTTTTGGGCAAACCTGCTATATTTGAACAGAATTTCAATCAATTTGTCTTAAATCAAGCACATTTAAAAATTGACATAGCAGAATATAGAACACAGATCGACAGTCTTAACTTCAAAACACCAACATTAGAGTGTCTTTTATTTTTATTTTCGAATTCGGGAACGCATACCCTCTCATTTTTCAACTACTACCATGGTATACCCACATGCAAAATTTTATTGCCTTCGGATGATGTTAACCCGTGCCGAGTTGAGGCTGAAGTCTGGTAAACTGACCAAAGAAAGCCCATAACTCCTCAGAAGTCACCTCTACGGTGATAAAGAGTATGACCGACTCCCATTACTTTTTTACCCCAAACATTTTCTCGGATTATACCTACCCCCTATTTTCCCTCCTTAAGGGGGCTCGCATACAAAAGTTGTATTTGAAAACATTTTTGCCCCACTCTCCAAACTAGCCTCAGGTTGCCTCTAAACGATTCAAATGTATGACCGACCCCCATTATTTTTATACCTCAAACATTTTCTCGCAAGAAACCTACCCCCTATCTCCTCTCCTTAAGGGGTCTCCCATATAAAACTACCTTTATTTTCAATATTTCATACAAAATGACAGTCAAACCCCTCCTATAAGGATATTATGTATGCTCAACCTTAATTATTTTCTTATTTCACGTATTTCATCCAAACATACTTACTAGGGTGGGTCGTTCTTATATGAAAAAAAAAAAAGTTGTATGATCGCGTTGGAAAAGTAAAATTATGTTTCCTTATGTATAAAAAATAATTTTGTGTAAAAAAAAATTCAAAATAAGCTGCATCTTCATACCGCGCAAGCGGATTGAAAGTTGGAAAAAAAAATTTATATGAGATTTTTCCGACTTCAATGATAAAATTTAGAATTTCTCAGCTTTAATCTCATTTTTTAAATACATTATGTTCCCAGATATTTTTGATCATAAAACTATCTTTCAAAGGAAAGCAGCGAAACTACGATCGACCAAAATTTTACGGAGATATGGTCGAAAAAACTCAGACCTGAGGAAATTGCTCCAAGACATGCCAAAAATGTGTTCGAACCTATCAATTTTGTAACCATTTGGAAGAAGGCATATTGCCATTTCAAAAAAATCTTCCTTGAAGAAAATCGGTTATTTCATAAGGCTGTTATAAAAATTTATATATTTATCTATTTATCGGTTTCATTTCAGAACGTGCCCTGAAAAAAAAGTCCATGAAAGTTTAAAATCCTTCTACTTGAGCTCAAACAGGAAAAAACAACGCTCAATTACGATTATAGATTTTTTAAATCGGTTCACAGAAACCAAAGTTACACGGCTTTGAAATTGGACAATTTATTATTTTTTAAATCCTGTGTTAGTTAAAAAAAAATGCCGAAAAGTATACTACATTTTTCTTTGATTCGATAATGAGCTCATGTTTGGGAAAAATATATAGCTTTCGTAAAAACGACCCAGCCTAATACTTACCCTTTATATCTTCTCTTAAGGGGGGTACCCATATAAAATGACCTTAATTTTATCACAATTTCACACAAAAAGGCCGTCACTACAGTCAAACCCCTCCTAGAGGGATGATTTATATGACCAACCCCCTTTATTTTTTTACCCCAAACATTTTCTTCAACCATACCTACCCTCTATCACCCCTCCTTAGGGCGGTCCCCCTACAAAATTCTACTTAAATTAAAGAAAAACACATCACGAACTTCTATCTGTAGTATAAATGACGTTCGAACAAGAAAAAGCATGTTCGGTATGCATATTCGAAAAATATACAAAATCACCTTTTAAACGAGCCCAGTATGAAAAATATGGGAATAACATACATATCGCACCCTTGCTACTAAATTGGCACAATTCAAAAATTCGCATTCCTCGAAAATCATTCAATCTCTCTTGAAACTAAGGAGAAATAATATTTTTTCTAATTTTATATTTCTCTTAATCGAATGCTGCATCAGTCAATACAAGCGTTAAATTTGTAGGATTTGGATTTCTTACAAAAAAATGCAATCGAACGTAAAAGAATGTATTGAAAAAATTTTGAATTGTGCCGATTTATTAGCAAGGGTGCGATATGTAAAAAAAATTAATATCAATTTACTTTAATAAAATCTATGATTGCATTTAATTTGGATTTATTTACGGAAGTCTGCAGGGAGCACGTTTCTTTCCGAGTGAGGAATTTCTAATCGATATAACCACAAAATTGCACTGCACTGCATGAACAAAGATTTTCAACCCTACTGAAATGCAACCAAGAAAGCTTCATAAAGTTTTGGCTCCAGTTTATGGGTTCTTGTTTTGTTCTTCCGGTTCGCACAAACTTCTTCAAGGTTTATTCTTTTTAAATCTCATTCTTTTTTAAGAAAGGCTTTCATTTCTTGACGAACTTTGATTTCAGAACTGCTTAAATGGCAGTCGAAAAACTTTCGAAGAACTTACCAACGAGAATTTTCGAGCAATGTGGTTACTTTCCCACAGAATCTGGCCACATAAATTTCCAAAGGACGAATTATTGTGCCACTTAACAGACTGTCAGCATATTAAAGTGATTTCTGAAAGGATAAATTCAAGGAGTGTGTATGTGTGTGTGGGTGAACATTTGAAATAAATAATTAAAGGGAGAAGGAGTTAATTGCTTTTAAAACACAGTATACTCGATATCGATTTTAAAGGAAAACAAAGTATATAGGACTTGACTTAACTTACTAATGAAAAGGGTTCTTCTTAACAACTAACCAAAGGAAAAACATATTAAAACCGAAATTCTCTTCGAATGATGAAAAGGGATTTCTTATTATTTTTAACGGCTATGTTAAATTGTCCCCTTTTTTCAGGATCTCTTTTTTTATTTCCTACAAATGCTCAAAAAATCCCTTCAAATAAAAACTTTCATATGAGCACTTATATAAGTGGATTAATATTCTTCTATCGGTTGCATTCAACCCAGAAAAGTTGTGATAAGCAAACTCAAATAATATTAGGCCGAAAGTAAATAGAACTTTTTGTAGGAGGAGCTTCTAATAATATTCAACACCACGCATATTAACACATATATATTATCTGCGGACAACTAGTCAGCTTTCTAGAACCAATTTTTGGTTTACTACAAGAAAACAATTTGTTATTTTAAACTCGACCAAGAAATCAAAAACTTCATCCTTTTTATTATAATAATCGACACCTTGATGGCTTTTTTACGACTTATGTTAAAACATAGAAATTATAAGCAAAGAAGAAATCAATTTTTTTTTTCCAGTTGACCTTTGAAGGCGAATAGCTCCACAATAAATCGTCATATGGAAAAAAAAATCAGTGTTCACGCCCACTTCCACTAGAAGTACAACTAACCAGAAAATAAACAAAATCCAAGACCTCACCTGATTTTGACTGTGCGCTTGGCGTGAAATGCCCCAAATATTAAAATATGTACGATAAAAAAGAAAATTTTTCTCCGCGTATTGATTTGATGAAACTTCTTTCGCTTCTAATTGCTTTTCGTCCTATGGTTCCAAAATTGATGGGTCCAAAATTAACCAAAATAACGTGCAACTATTTTTAATAAAGGATTTGATATCGGTCTTTCGATGGCGGATTTACCGAATAGTCAACATATCCAGCTGCCTAAGGCAACTAATTTTCGGGGGCAAATTCTGGCCGTCAATAAACGAAAGAGCGAAAATTGGACTGTTGGCTGAGGCGGCAAAATCGCAACTGCCTAGGGTGGCAAATCGTCCAATCCGCCTTTGCGGTCTTTTGTATCTAAGCACATTCAAAACTATTTTAAATTTTAAATGAAAAATTCTATGAACACATGATTGATTTTTTAGAAAATATTTGATATATTTGAGAAAAGTAAAAAAATATATTTTTTTTTAATATTTAAAAAATATTTTTTATGCTATTCGACATCATAATGAGCCTATCATGGTGTCGATTTTAAAATCATAATGAAGCATATTATGACACTAGTTCTGAAAAAGTATAAAATATTTTTTTATACGAACAAAAAGCATGGCATTCTACATGGTTTGTAGGAATGGATTTCAAGTCGTGCAATAAAAAATTTCAAAATGCAGGCATTTGAAAAAATAAGCAAGTCATACTACGTAGTTGTATAATAAAGAATTTCAAATTATGAATCTGTCAAATCAAAATTAAAAATGTCTTAACCCCTTCTCGCATACGAAGCCATATATGGACGCAAAAGTTTATAATTTGTTCCTTGCCAGATGAAAAATCCTGTACTTAAAACAAAACCGAAATCCAAATAAGCATGGCATTAACTAACGGAATCTTAGTACATTTCGTTTGACATATGGCCGTAGTCCACATTATATGATATTTTGTCTAACATTTGTCATAGAGGAGAATTAAAAAAAAAAATTATCACATTTGAAATTTGTTATAATATAAAAATGGTGGGTAAAGAGTGCGAAAAAAATATTTCTTTTTATATACACATACTCTCTTCAACCTTCTCAAGAGTAAAATGGTATGAACATTGAAAGTTTTGGGTTTCCTGGCATGTTTTGCCTACCTTTTCCATATATCTTAATTTATAACCACTTCTGTTATAAACATAAAAAAAATTAGATTTAATAAAATTTTCCTTTAATTGAGCCCAATAAATCATTATTGTGGAGGAAAAATATTTGTTTTTCATTTCGTTAATAATTCATGCGGGAAGGGGTTAACAAAAAAAAATACGTTTTCTTAAATTTAGTTTAAATCCAATTTGAAACCTTATTGCGTAAAATATTGTTCGGCACTCGTGTCAAAAATATCTATATTATATATAAATATTTTCTGTTGCCCTAGTTATGACTAATTCTATATAAAGGATTAAATTAGCTGAGGTAGGTAAATAGAATTTTCCGTGCCGTTAGTTTTCTTCAAAGAACCAAAAAAAGTGTAATAAAAACAGTCAAATAACTACATAAGTAAAATAATTTCTAGTTGTTTCTCTCTAGGAAATGGTGAGTCATTAGCAAACGAATTTTTGATATACTTATGACTTTATGTGTAAATGGCGGGCCTCGATCCGGCAACCACTTTTAGAAAAATTCCACATAGTAAGCTCGCTTGTAAAATCGTTTTACTTAAATTATAATCGTTTAGTATCTAATCAATAAAAACCCAAAAAGTATTTCTTTACTTTTTATTAACGCGACAACGATAAATTACAACAAATAGTGCTTCAGTCCTCGTTCAATCAAGACAGAAGCGCTACAGCACCATCATGAAAGGGCTCACGAAATTGAAAGCAATGCAAAGCACTTGTAACCTTAAATGAAATGAAGTCGACAAGATCAAAATTGCTGCGTATCCTCCAATGTAGTTTTGACTAAAAACTTATGAAACTTTTAAAACTTAAAGAAGCATTGAAATTTGGAAGTTGTTTTTTTAACTTACCACATTTAAGTCAATAGTTTCATCACACGAATTAAAATTTTTATTTATTTTTATTTTTCATTAGAACAAGTATAACTACATAAATTTTATTTACATACAATTAGAATTCAAAATATCTTAATCTATTAAAAATACATTTCTCAGAAACTTTTCAAAAAACACCTCTTCATATTTATATTAAAAATTTGTTTAGTTTAAAACAATCAAATACAGAAAGATGACAGATAATTTTCCATCAAAAAGAGATAACGTTTCCTCGCGTCTATGCTTCATTTCCCTTCTGAAGATTTGTTCAACCATACCACATCCTTGTTACAAAAACAAATTGAAATATATGGAAGGGGTGCAACAACAGAAATTGCATTATACAACGATAATATTTTGAGCTCTCGATACGCTTCAAAAAATAAGTAAACACTTGCTATTATATCCATAAAACAAACAGAAATATGCTTGAAGCTAATATTTTCCACATTGCGCAACCAGAAATATCTTCTCTTTTATCTTTATATTTACAATCTATTTATTTTTTATTTCTTATCCTTAAAAACAGAAAAATTAAGCTCTGGTTAAGTAAAAATTATTGAACAGTTAGTTAAGTAAAATTAATGATTAAAAGGTTTTTACATTTCATTGTCATTCTTCACAAATTTCGATGTTCTCAACTAAATTTAGCACACGTTTAATCTGATATATCTTTTTATATATTTATTGAAATTTAATATTATTGAGTTTTTGCAATACTTGAAACCAATAAATATAAAACCTTTAATAACTCACATACTTCTTATTATTAAATATGCTGAAAGAATTATCATCACAAAGACAGCATAGAATAATAATTCACAGCTTAACTCTGTACGGAGTTATTGTCCTCATCACATGAGATGTATTTGATTTTGAGGCGTTGACGTTCGCCGCTATTATCGATGGACACGCACACCGGCGAGCCGCTTTCGTTATTCGATTTTTCCAGAATGCATCCAATTCTAGCGCGGCTGGATGTTGGTACGGACTGTGGCGTTCGGTCACGTACAGAGGACCGTGCCATATGAATTTGAGTCTCCATTGTGCTTTGTTTCCAAAGCCTTTTGCTTCCTTTTTTGAAAAAACCGGTAAGAGAAAAAAGTGAAACATTTTCGACGGTATATCTTACGTGACAAACTTTATTGTTCGCTAACGGCGCTACCTGCGTATGAGCGATTTATATTTGTTTTCTCACAGCACTCATACGCAGAGCCGTTCTTTTTCGTTAACAATATTTTCATTTTTCAGTATACCTCTAGCAAAGAGTTTGGCACGTAATATATGCCAGAAAGTGTTCTAATATTATGCAATAGCCATACCTTTAACGGCCTTATGTGACCCATTTCGCGTATCAAGTGTATGCTGCAGACTTGGTCTATGATGCATGCTTTTGAAACAGCAACAGCAAATGATTTTTTGAAAGTACAGTCGAAATCTAAAATATTTATATAAGTTTAATCGGTTTAATGCGATTCTGAAAAACATTCAAAATTATAATCGCATTGTGATATCAATACCTCTTGTTCATCCAGTAGTAGATAATCGGATTAACCATGGCGTTCGACATAGCGAGCCAATAAAACGCTAGATACATATGTTGCACGTATTTGGTCGATGTAACATGATTGTTATGATAGGAGTAAATAAAAAACATATGATATGGTAGCCAGCAGATTGCGAATATCGAAACAATCGCTATGAACATTCGCACGACCTTTCGCTTCGACTTCATCGACTCTAATTGACGTTCTGTATTCTCACCGATTGAACGACTTCCCCATAACACACGGCCCATTAGGAAATAGCATATGAGCATCACAATCATTGGTATGCCGTACGTTAGCACTAAGATGATGATATTATATCTAAAGGAGAAAAGATGTTTTAAGCTTGGAGAATTCATTTCTTCCATTCATGCTTACACATAATCGGATATTGAGGTTGGATAGCGTCCATCCGGCCAAAGCATAAAGCATACAGTTCTTGATTTGCCATTATAATATCTGTAATGAAGATTTGACCAAAAGTTCTCTTCAGAAAGAATATCTGTTTAACACTCTTAGATATCCATATAATCTGAGTTATGCAGTTATATTTAGTTGTGGTCAATATAAAATCAGAAAAGTAAAAGCCATAACAAAATGTTTATTCTAAAGTTGAAGCAAGATTTTTTTTAATTTTCTCAGCATCTGCAAAACTCTTCGACCCCAAACATCTAAAAGGTCATCTGTTACTTTTAAATGGATTCACATATTCACAGCAATAATATATTAATATATCGTGCAACTTCTTTGTATAATCAAATATCAATTTAATCCTATGCCAACTTTCAGAATGTAAGTTTGCGACATTTCACCAAGTTCATCTCTCCTCGTCCTGTTATACTTGTTTTTTCTTCATTCCTGCTAAATTTTTATGCCTTTCAAAAGCTTCGTATCAAGTACGCTCTTTGAATTTCCGCCAAAGTTTAAGCATTTCTCAGAAAACACGAAGCATTTCAGTGAATGTCGCAGCGTCAAAGGAATTTTTTTAAAAAGGTCAGCGAATGTCGTTCCGCGAAAAACCGCGGTTGGGAAACACTAAAATTACGTTGAATCATCTCAATACGGGGAAATGGCAAACAACGCTGCTTAAGCACTTCCACCGGGACAAACGTCCTTCGTAATGAAAATGGTAGCGAATGAGCAGCTTTAACACTCAGTTATGAAATGTAAGAACATAATAGCAGCTTCAACAATTTTTTATAAGCGGATTTCCACCAATTCCAGGTACACTAAATTCCAGGTAAAAAAAAGGCTTTTCGTTTGCAGAACTTTGAGGTTTTTTATAAATATATGTACGTACATCCAGTCGAATAGTCGAAATTGTATTTAAAGCAAAAATATGATCTATTCAATTCTACCCAACATTGTGTTCAGCAGTTTTGAGAACCAACGGTTGTCGGATTATAAGAGTATGTAAAAAATGCACTTTCAACATAGACAATCGTACCTGTCAGTCCATTAAAGTGTTGGATATTTTACACTGAAAAAAATTTGCGTCGTTGTTTCTACACGCTGAGAAAAAATATCACATACCCAATTTGCAGGGATTACATATGTAATTGGGTATGATGCAATTATATTTTCATAATTGAGTCCAATTATATTTTCCATTGCCTTCAATTATATATGTCATTGTATCAATTGATAAAAAAAATAATTTCAATTACATATATAATTCCGTCCAATTAAATATATAATCGGCTGCAATGATGTATGTAATTGTATCGAATTATATACATAATTACGTCTAATTAAATTTGTGATCCCCTGCAATTTAAAATACATTCTATATAGCAATATAAAAAGGGCCATTCTCCACGATTGGGCGGAATATATTTCACCACGTCATATTCGTGGTCCACCTGCCCCTTGGAGTGCCTAAGGATTTTGAAAATTCAAACACATTATATACGATCGAAATTATAAACCATTTGAGAAATATAAGAACAAACTATAAAATAAATACAATCATTTATATAATTGCATCAACGCTTTAAATTGTAAAAGTAATCAGATGTAATTACATATGTATTCAGAACGCAATTACATATATGATAAATTTAAATGCAATTATATAAGTAATTGAGTAATTGAGTATTTTTCATTTTCTAATTATATTGTAATTGGCTCCAATTAATAATGCAATCGGGGCAATGCTCCAATCACATATGTAATTGGTTCCAATTATATTTCGGGAACTTATTACTCTCCGTGTACGATAAGAAGACGTAAAAAAATATAATAGAATCTACGTAATATACAAAATATTTTACTGTAAATGCAATAGTTTCCACTGTGGAAGAAATATGTCAATCATAGATTTTACGATTAAAATATCATGGAATCTACAATGGAATCTACTTTGGTTTTTCAAAATTTGACAGTAGTGTTGCAGCATTTCATCGATACATATCGAAAAACACAGAGTTTCATTCTGTTTGTTCCGGATTTCCCTTAGGATTTCGTTTAAATTCAATTTCTGATCGGATTTCGTTTGACATTTATTTGTATGGGAAATCCCCTGGATTTCGACTGGATATCGACTGAAATCCTCAAAAGTTCCGAAATTCCGGGATTTTGATGTCGTCTGAATGGCATATAAAACAGTGTTGGCCAAATTTCGTTTACCCAAGCATATGTTCTTGGAAGACAAATTCCTGCCGACGCAGCAGTCGCACAAGTATAGTACTTATATATAGTTTACCGATTCGTGCGAAAACCGGTCGATTGCGTTCGTGTGTGTAAAAAACAAACTTCGTCAATGCAAATCAGAGTAGCTCACAGCGAAGTCGACCTCGCATTCACACACACAATTATAAATGTTTACGTATAGGTCTGGCCATCACTGGTCTAAAGCCTTCATTCAAAAGTTTTGAAAAACATTTAAATTATTTCAGTAAAAATTTTAAAAACGTCCTTCCATCAACCTGTCACATTTATTGTTAGTGGAGCTTTTCATTTTGATGGGTCTTATCTTTGACAGAACATGAATTTCCAACTGTCATAATACTTCATTCGAGGTCGCTTTTCTTTTTTTGAAACGCATTTGTGTGAGAGTTTTTGGCATTTGCATCAGCGTGTCCATCAAGTGGATCCTTTCTGATTACAAACAATGGAAATTAGTTTTTCAAAATTATTTTCGCTTGATTTTCCGTTGAAAATTGAATTAATTAAATTGTGGTTTTAACCATTTCGCGTGAAATTTGAGCATAAATATGGATTTTTTGTATGTGAGTTTTTTCGAAGTTTTAAAGGTTTAATTATCATGAAGTCACTCAAAATACAAACAAAGCTATTCCATTGAAATTTTAATTAGCGAAAAACAACTGGAAAATAATTTGTTTTGAATGTACGCGATTCGCGAGTCCGAGGAACATTCTCTGAAATGAAAACTACTTGTCTGAAATATAAATAAAATAATATTTTTATAAACCATTCCTCGAAATCAAAATATTATCTATGCATGAGCATTTTAGAAGAGAAAATAAATTGACTTAATAAGCGAGTTGAAACTCTTTAATAATTTCAAACATTAAAGCTGTCATTGCGGTATTTTGCGTCATTGCTTTAATGGTTCCACTGATGAAACCCAAATTGGAAAGAAAACAAGAACACAATTTATGTCATGCAAATTACCTTTTCGTCATTGTGCTTGAGTAGAGCAAACATGGAGCGGCTAACGTGCAACTAAGGACCCATATGAGGACCAAGATAACGCGTACTTTTCTTCGTGATGTGCGGCGCTTCAAAGGATGCACGATGGCGATGTAGCTGAAAAAGACATGAGCGAAGCTATAAAATGCATTCGTATGCCACAATTTTCGTGAACTGTAGAAAAGTCCCAAAATGTGCACAGTGGGAACTCCACTTTGCGGTTGTTCTTAAAATATGTTTCCTTAAATTTCTTGTTTTATTTTTTCCTCTAATGAGGACATTGAATCTCCGTCTATGAAGTTGCTTACTGTTTAAATTAATAAGCCAAAGCTGAGCGTGATCACAAGCATTGAAATAAAGTGTCAGATTGGATTGAATTAAACTGGTTTACTGTACTCTGCAGCGTTTCACTGCACTTCCATTTCGACGAAATTTTTCATTATAATTTTTATGTCTTTGTACTTACCGATCGAAGGATATTGCCACCAATGTAAATACCGACGTGGACACTGTCACATTCGCCATGAAATTATTAATTGTGCAATAAATCGATCCGAAGGGCCAGTCCGAATTGAGCATGAAAATGAAATTGAAAACGCAATTGAGCGAGGACATGAGCAAGTCAGCGATGCTAAGGTTCAGCAGGAAGTAGTTCGTGACAGTCCGCATACTCCGGTGGCCTTGATAGCGCGTTCAAAGTGTTGCAACAGAAGAATATTCCATCAAAGTTTCCAATCCAATGAAATGATTTTTGATAAAGGAAGAAAAAAGAAATGAGAAAAATGTTGTCATGATGCAACGTCACAATTCATTATATTCGATTGGTTGACTTCAAGTAGAAATTGTGGACATAATCAACATGCATTTTTCCAGACTGGATTTCGATGTTTAATTCAAAAAATTGCATTGGTTATATGGGCGGGAGTCGTACGACTCTTTGTATTAAAGAAACACAATAATATCCCTGCCTTTTCAACACGGCATCTCACTTAGACATACATATTTAGTTCATGTCTCGCCGTCTTTTAATCTTGATGGTATGACATCGAAACAAAATGAGAAATTTTTCTGGATGGACTTCATCCGATTTTGTCACTCCGTTGTCGTGACTGCTTTCGCAATGCTTAAAAAGTTCTTAGATGAACAAATATATTATATGTCCTATTCAATAAAGCAATTGAGAATTATACCGAACGTAAAGAAATGTAATTAAACGTAGTTCCTTTCAAATCAACTAAAAATGTTGTTGACTCAACTATTTTTCCTTTTGAAATTTTTGTTCTGCTCAAAAGTCAAAAGGACTGTGAATAACAATGCGCCCTTTTAAAAAAATCATGTTTAATTTCGCTCAGTGTAAGGCAAAATGGGTGAAAAAAAAAAACACAGAGGCGAAGAAAATACGAAAGAAGACGTTTGGTGCAACTCGAGCAAAACAAATACTTTAAGAAGTGATTACTCCATTTCTGACTTCTATAATCTTCTTAGCTCACAAGCAATCTCATTTTGAACGAAAAATGGAAGACAAAACAATGCAAAACAACTTTTATTCTACTTAAAGAAAAAAGGACGGACTTTTCATGTTGCTTTTTGTTTTTTAAACACGCTTGAATTTCCTATGAACTGGTTTAACTTGAACGTTAAATCCCCAATGCAGCCCTTTTCTTGAAAACTCCAAAACCAAAACTTGTTGAACACTTTGTTAAGGTCAAAAGCTAGAGGTCCTTACAATTATGTAAAAGTCAAATCGCATTTAAAATGCTGTTGAGGAAATTCTGTGCCTTACATTAAATAAACATGTTTCGTTGAGTGAAGCCACCAGATTGTGCAAAAAGCCTTTCAGCCTACTCGTTTACGGTTTATGTGAATTATAAGGCATTTTTTAAGGCAACTTTAAGCCTATTGCTCAACACGTTTTTTTCTGAATGGAGAATATTCGTTCAAAGAGCTTAAAAGATTTTACGCCATTGAGGCAAAGATAATTCTCGGAAATTAGATTTCGTTGCTGAAAAACTTTTTTCAATTTACATTGAAAGTTATGTCTGTACTTACCCGTAACGATCCACAAAACAATACCATTTCCAGCAATTGCTACGAACAGCATCAGTCCGAAGATAATGGCCCAAATGGTCTTCTGCTCCCATGGCAACTCATACGGGCGCGTTGGCGATGGAAAAAGGCATTCAGTCAGAAAATCTCTGCAATTGAAGAGTGCAAAAGAGAAAATGAGATGAGATGATTGTTTAATACTCTGATAATTAAGCATGAAAAAGATTTCAGCAAAAATAGTCGCCTTTCGTTTTAAATTATTTTAATTAAATTTCCTGAATTCAAAATACGATAATGAGAATCTCTTTGATATGGCTTCAGTCTATCATTTTGCTGAATTCTTTCGTTATTTGATTCATAACTAGTACTTTATATTAAGAGTTTGTTCTAAGTGCAGTAGGATTTCCATATTCGTTTTTGAGTTTTGAATGTGATGTTCAACTGAACTCTTACGTTTCTACTGCTCACTCAATTACTTTTTGAATAAAGCTACTCTCAAACTTTTCGTCGGTGCACCACACCCACCAGGCGCGTACGCAGAAAAAAATTTCGGGGGGGGTTTTGATTTTCAAAGAAGGAACATACATGTGCACGTATGAGCAATGTTTATTTCTAATACGAAGCGTAATGCCTAGATGAGGAAAGTATAGTTAACTCATATAACAATTTCCTGTTTAAAGCACTTATATTTTTCAGGCTTAACAGGACCTCGAAGGTCCTTGCTAAAATAATGATCCTTTAACTGTAAAGATATTTTCGAATTAAGAAAGCATCTGAGGTGTTTATTCATTTATGAATATCTATTCATTTAATTGCCCGAAAAATGATTGTAGTCATTTTTTCTTTAGTCAACAATAAGACTGCAAAAAAGAAATCTTAATCATTTTTGTTATTCCTGAATAACACAGGCCTGCATCAAAAACCTCATGTTTTTTTCAATATTTGTTTTCATGAGATTTTGGTCTGCTGAAAAATGCGAAATTAGCAAAAAAAATTCCACCACATCAGAATTGCAAGAAAATTGAGAATTAAATTTTGTCTTCCGACAACTTGTTGTAACACGTTTTTCTTAAATTCGACAATAATATATTAAAATGTTCAACAGTTTTCAATTCTAAAAAGAACAAATTGTACCAAAAATAAACTGTGCAAATTTTAAAAATTTCACCTTTTTTTAACTTTAAACGAACATATCTTCTGTTATTATATATTTTGTTAACAAAATTCAATTATGTCCGTTTGCAACTCAAACGTAACAAAGATATAAAGGTTTTTCTACAACAACTTAATTCGGAAATTTTTATATGAAACAAGTTTAAACTGAAAAATACACTTGCTTTTTTCATTAAAAAGTAAATGTGATGTTTGAAAGAGATTTGTAAAGAGTTATATAACAAAAGTCTTCATATCCGACATTTCGGGGGGGGTTGAAACCCCTAACCCCCCCCTGCGTACGCGCCTGACACCCACACACCTATTTCACCTATTTCTCTCGACCTCACATGTCTACTAAATTCGATTAATTACATTCAACTATTTAAGTGTAAGTTAAGTTATGCGGAAATAATTCTAAGCCAACGGACTCTTTGATAAACAAAATGAGTACCTATGTGAGTAACATATGATAGTAAAAAGTAATGGGTCTGACCATTTCAAAGAAAATATTTATTTAAATATCGGCTTGAGCGGTTTGTGTGGAATTTTTGACCTTCCCAGTGTTCGGATTGGAACATTGTTGCACTTGCAGTTAATTTTCCACTCAACTATGGCTTTATTGCACTCAGTCGCAGGAAAAAAGGCCAAATGACTAAGGCTTTATTGCACGGCACCTTAGATGGCATTTATCACTTGAAACAGAATATTCTCTGATGGGTATTTTTCGTCTGAATTTTTGTGTGCTTTGCCCTTAGACAACTATTTTCCAGATGGTTTCAAAACTTCAAACTTTTTTCTGTGCGTTTCTTGGAGAGGTTTATTTTCGCTTGAAATTGCTTTGTCTGACTGATTGAAAAGTTTTTGCTTTAAGAGCATATATAATACAAGTAAGGGTGTTATAGTCAATACGCGATAATAAAATACCCGATAATAAAATAATCAAATACCCGACACAGATGTTTAAATAATTTTTAAAACACGCCCAAAAAACAGGCCATTAGGGGCCCCATATACCGACTTTTGTTAAATGTCTTTATGAAAACCACGCCTTTGCCACGCCCACTTTTCCAAAATTTTGGACTTCTATTCGGATACGTAAATATACCTACGCTCAAATTCTAAGTTTCATTGAAATATTTCGAAAAAGTCAGATTTTGAGGCAGTTTTGGGAGGTTGTTGACAGACCCAAGCACTGGAGGTCCCCTTAATAATGGACCGACCAGGGAAAGTTTTTGGAAGGATGTTTATGGCTACAAAGGAAGCATAAGTGCCAACTTTCGTTTAAGTCCCATTTAAATTAAAGTAAAAAATTCTATTAAAATATCGTGAAAGCCTTCGGTTTTAGAGCAGTTTTTGTGACTTTCGTAAGACCCTAGTACTGGAGATACCCGTAATAATAAATGTGCGCAAAATCTTCGCCTTTCAATAGCCGGTCTGCGTTTTATGAATTCTCTAATATTTCCTTAGATATGGCTATTTTACTTAGACAAAGTCTGATTGAATGCAATTGAATTCATACAAAGTAGGTCCTCCGTGCGTATACGTAACGTACAAATACCCCACTCTTTTAACAAAATAAAAATGCAGTTTTTCGCTTATAACTTTCACATTTGTCATCCGATCATTGAGCTCTGTGGCTTTGAATGTTCACTACGATGCTAGCAATACTGTATATGCCTAAAATTGTGGATATGCCTAAATTTGCACTGGTTGCTAAGATATGGCTCGATAAGTCAGTGGACGTAGCGAAAAATGGCCCTTCTGACCTCATAGGAGCCACAATTATAGTCGCAGGCCGGCGTTTAGGCACTTAAAACTTACGGTCTTCACCAATCCGAATTAGGTATACTTGGCTATTCTATACGGTAATTGAGTTATTTATATATATTTATATTTATATTCAATAACAATCATAGAGCAAAAGAGATTGACTTTTATACTAAGCTCTACTTAATACAATGCAATGGCCCAAAATATGGGGAAATGTAGAGAAAATGGACTTTTTTCAAATTTTTGTCATATCTCAAAAAAGGCTACTTAAATCCATCAAACCATTGACCTTTTTGGAATGAGGGGTCCCTATAGTAACAAAAAATAACCAACAGAAAAAAATGGTCGAAACGATGTAACATTGTGTTATTCATACATTAACCTTTTTATTTTAATTTTTTTTATTGCTTCATTTACACAGCACTTCAGCAAGGACAATACAAAAAAGTGTGCTTTGCAAAACCTACGTGAGCTTATTGAGTTTAATTGTTGTTGCTTTTTCACATTAAAATTCTAACTATTGAAAAAAACGCGTAATGTAGGTAGTTCATAAATAAATCACTATAAATAATTTTAATTAGATAACAACGTTATATTTATTATAATGAATTGTGTAAATCGTTGAATGAATAAACATAAAATGAGTCATTAGAACATTTGACTTAATGAAGCTTGTTAAAACTCAATTGCAATTTAATTTATTGATTGTCTATAGAAGAAAACAAGTAAGAAAGCTAAAGTCGGTCAAGCCCGACTTTGAAATACCCAGCGTCCCGACATTATGAGCGCACTATGATTTGCTTCTCTATTTGTGGGCGTGGCAGTGGGAGGGCAACATATATTATTTCCCTACACCTTTCATTCGGCTTGGTGAATCCGTGTTACGAATTTGAAGCTTCTACGCCTTTTACTTCGGAAGTTACGAAAAATCTTCATTTGTGGGCGTGGCAGTGGGCGGGCCACATAAAATTTTTCCCTACACCTTTCATTCGCCTTGGTGAACCTATGTTGCGAATTTGAAGCTTCTACGCCTTTTACTTCGGAAGTTACGAAAAATCTTCATTTGTAGGCGTGGCAGTGGGCGGGCCACATACAATTTTTTCCTACACCTTTCATTCGCCTTGGTGAACCTATGTTTCGAATTTGAAGCTTCTACGCCTTTTACTTCAAAAGTTACAAAAATTCTCTATTTGTGGGCGTGGCAGTGGGCGGGCCATATTAATTTTTTTCCTACACCTTTCATTCGCCTTGGTGAACCTATGTTGCGAATTTGAAGCTTCTACGCCTTTTACTTCACAAGTTACGATAAGCCCTTATTTGTGGGCTTATTTGTGGGCGTGGCTCACGGAGGGCGGCGTCCATTTTTTTCCAGGATATTTCCCTTTTTGTAGTTTACGAGTACACCAAATATCAATAGAATGTGTTGAGTGGTTCGCAAGTTACAAGCATTTTACTGAAAACACATTATATTCATTTGTGGGCGTGGCAGTGGGCGGATGTCTCCCGTTTTTACTTAGGATCATACTTGGATCCCGATATACCTGTGTGCCAAATTTAGACTTGATTGGTCCAGCCGTTTCGGAGGAGATCCGACCACGGACGGACGGACAGACGGACGGACGGACAGACGGACAGACGGACAGACGGACGGACGGACAGACGGACATGTCTAAATCGATTCAGTTTTTGATCCTGATCATTTCTATATATATATGTCTATATCTCCGGAGCTTAGTTCTCCCTGTTACAAGATTCGCACAAAACTAATATACCCCGCTTACGCTGGGTATAATGAGTTCATAAAGACTGCGCTTCCACCTCGATACATGCCCGTTACATTATTCAGACTATTTGCTCGTTTCCTTTCGATGTGCCACCATTTTCAGCGTGTTCCTTTCAATATGACATATGTTACAATATGGACGAATTAATAAGTGCTTATTACCTTGTCGAACATGTCAGACCTTCGGTAATTGATTCCCAAATATAATATTTACAGCTACTGAACATTAACTTATTGACAGCAAATAATAATTGCTTTTCAAGTTTTTACCCAAAAAATCAGTACAAAACAATATCCAAAAAAATTACTTGTTAGCTTGTTTGCTTGTTTAACTTTCATAGAAAAGATTATTTCTTAAATTTTAAAACAGTTTTAAAACCTCAAATAAGATAGTTATAAATTTCTATGACTTGGTTAGAGAATAAGTTTTACCTACTTTTTGAATCAATCATTTCAGTGTAGAAAATAATTCCTATTTTAAGTTTTTTTTTTTTTTTAAGTGACACTTTTCAATACTTGAAATTACCGACAGACAAACCGACAGACATGCCAACAGACAGATCAAGGACATATTCATATATTTGTCTTTATCTACACAGTTTAGCTCCAGCAGTTACAAGATCCGCACTAAACCATAAAACCCTGGGAATAAAAATGCGGTAGATGTCAGACGCAAGATCGAAATTAATATGTGAACAAAATATGCAAACAGAATAAAGGCTTCTTTTTCCAATTTCATGGAATTCAATTATGCGCACATGATAGACATTCCTTTAAATCCCCGACATTCTCACTTTTTGAATTGCAAACTGAAACAAACATGCACGAGTTCAAATGCCGAAGCCATCGTGTGGCTCAATTACTATAAATTAGAAATTCCATACAAATTTATCGTTCCTGAGCTAAAAATAAAACTCAAAAGGAATTTTTATTGCATGATTTCGGACTCCCAATAGTGCAATAATATTCAACACACCCGCACGAATGGCAACAGTTTCAATCAATTGCGCTTTTGATTGTTACTGCTTCCATATATTTTCATGGGTTGTCGCGCATGAATTCCTGTGCTATTGAAAACCAGGCACGAATCGAATATGCAAGACCTACATTTGAATTGGGAAGAAAATTATAAAATATGTTGGTGTATTAACAACCCTTAGAGTCCTTCCATTAATCCTTCCGTTGCAATGCTGCAACACAAAATCTCAATATTTCCATCAAGAGGAATAAAAATATTCAGTTGGGAAGTTTTTGAATTAATTTCCAAATCTTCTCTTTTTGGGTAACTTTTCCATCTGTTAATTATCCCAGATAAATCGCTGTACTCAAACTTAAGGCACCTTGGCCTGACATTGTGCGGATTCTCGAAACCCAAGCGACACAACTTGTCTTTAAACGGTCTTCAAGAGCACTCAGAGACAAATTGATTAGAGTTAATGCTCTCAGATAAGCTCTTTGAGCGCTCTTGAAGACCTTCTAAAGACTAAAAGCACGCAAAAGGCGGGGCTTAGGGGCCTTATGAGAGATTTTAGAGACTTGACAAAAAATCAAATATCAAAAAAATCCTTGAGAACTCTTTGAAAGATCTTTAAAACATATTTAAGAGTTCTGTGAAAGACTGAATTATGATGTCATCATTAGTCAGTGTGAGTGATAGGGACGCAAATATGCTCATACGTTTTATAAATTATATCCTATTTCTTTTTCTTTAAGAAGAAACACAAAAGACGTCCCATATATTCAATGTTGGAAATATTTTGAACACAAAAGGACACGTGTGAAGATTATAATGTAATAAAAAAATATGAAAAATTTTTATGAAATATCTCGATTATTTGAACATAAAAATGAAAACGGAGATCAGTTCATCGGCAATGTGATATATTCTGCCCCACAATTTTATTCTGTAATAATAGAAAACTTATTTCAGGCATTTTTCCTTCTTAATATGAAATGAACACTTTCATAAAGCATAAAAAAGTTTGAGTTGATTGTTTAGAAATAAAATCATGCAACTTCGTTCCAAAAAGATGGCGGATTTCCAAATGTCTTTTGAAGACCTTCTGAAAAGTTAAACGTCTCAATAGTGAGCAGACAAACTTAGAGTTGCATCAGGATTTTTTTGTTTCAATCTAAATAACACCCCTGGTAAGAGTTGCATTTTTATTTTGCTTTTGTTATTTCTGTTCTCACTTGTTAATGTCAACCCAGCGTAAATGAGAAAAATTGCAAAAACAAGCAATAAATTGTAATGACTCACTATTCCCTCTCAATAAGTTCTTTTTAAGAGTTTCCAAAGACGTGACGTCACTGAAAATCTTTGAAAGGTCTTCATAAACAGGTCTACTCTCACAGAGCTCATTAAAATGTATTTTGAAGAGTTTTTCTAATATGAATGTGTTACCTCTTTGAAATTCCAATCTGAGAGTTTCCGAAGAGTTAAAAAACACTATCGGAAATCGGTCTTCGGACGCTGTTCAAAGAGTTTATTGAGAGCTTTCTAAGACATTCGATTTTTGAAGTATTCTAAAAACGTTTGAAAGAGTTTTTTGAGACAAGATTTTTTTAAAAGTTTTTATTATATTTATACTTTTCAGAGAGTTTTCAAAGACATTAAGTTTTTCAAAGACCTTCTAAAGAGCAGTCAAGGAGTTTTATGTTTAAGAATACTCTCCAAATTTGATATCTGTGTCGCTTGGGAAATGTTGCACCATTTCATTGAAAGGTAATCTGTTAATAATTGCTTATTCTATACACAAAAACAACGGATTTCATATCATACCGTTTAAGAAAACTGTTTGAAAAAACCATATGGTGAAATGAATCATTTCTTCCAAAATATTTCAATACAAACATATTGCGATCTGGTAAAGGAACTGAGATTTGTGTGACAAAAGTCCACACACAACGAGAAAAAGGACTTCAATTTTTTCATTCAGTAAATGTTAATTTGTTGTTTTGATTCAATGGAAATAGATTGGAAATATTCAAGCGTAAGTTTTCAAATGCTTTTAACGTTTAAAATGTCGTTCAATCTCCACTTAGCAGGTGTTTGTCAATGGAGTGGCATTTTTCAATATCACAGGTTTCCATGGTTTTAATTCCCTAACAACTTGCCAACAATAAAAGCAAGTCCGTCCTTCTTCAAGTACGTATTTGCACTGTCAAGGACTTATGTAGTAATTATTTATTATTTTTTCTGGGTGACAATTATTCTAATAGCCTTAAAGCACTATGGCAACCACTTCACGCAATTGTAAATAAAGCTTTTTTGAATTCATTATATGAATAGGAATCGTTTTTAATAATAAATTCTGTTTTCCGTCCATTTCGATGACTGGCTTTTTATGAATTCCTTCTTAAGGCATGGTAGGTAGGTAGGTTGAAGTGGCTGTCACTTAGGCCATTAATCGGCCCATTGTGATACCAAGGAAGTTTTCTTGTGTTTGTGTGGAACATTACACTCAGCTTTTCCTGTGCCGGGAATCGAACCTCGCACTCTGGGACCAAGAGCATAGTACGCATCCCCTACGCTATCACAGAGCCACTTCTTAAGGTATAGTACAGGTATCCCTCGTGCAACGCGGTAGATACGTTCCTTGAAAACGCCGTGTTGTGTGAAACCGCGTTGTATGATATTTACAGCCAATACGAAATGGGGGGTTGCGTTCCAAAACTATTTGAAAATTCAACTTTTCTTACCAGTTTCCTTATTTTTTATTAAATAAAACCGAAACTTTATGTACAAAACAAAAAAAACCGAAATTCATATACAAAAAAGACATATTTTTTAAAAGACATCTTAAAAATTAAATTAAATCGATTTCAAAGTTCTGAAAATACGCGTGTTCGATGTACGTGTGCTTAGCTCATAACACAATTTGGCAGAGAAACTTAATTTTTCGTCAACGTGTTAGAATGAAACCGTGTTGTAAGGAACCGTGTTGGACGAGGGTTTCCGCATTTTTGAAAACGTATTAGAGTGAAATTGCGTTGCATGAAACCGCGTTGTACGAGGGTTACCTGTATAAAAAAAAAGACACCAGGACTGTTTTCTAGAAAAATGTTTCGAAAAATTGATTTGCTTTTTTTTCAGTGACTGTCCCAAAAATAAAATCGGCTCCCGTGGCGTAGTTGGTTGAGATGTCAACTTAAAATGCGAGAGAGTCTAGGTTTAATTCCCAGCCCTCGCGTGGATGTTAGATATGTATTTTTTCTGTTTCTGTTCGAATCTTTTTTTCTCATTTGTCTTGGTATCACAACGGGGCCATATCCTTTTTTAAAGTTTCAACGTTTGGGGTGTGCCCGATTGGGTCTCCTAAGAGTTTAACAAACCGTATAAGTTGAATAATTCAGAAAAATACTATACGTATTGTAAATGGACATTTAAAAATACATAAAAATAATTGAATAAATATTTCGCAGAAAATATATGGAGGTGAAAAAATCTAGTTTGATACAAATGCGATGATCTGTCTACGATTTGACCGCATCCAGCACGCGAAAAATTGAGTGCGAAACTGTTAATCAAATTTCTACTTAACTTCAAACATTTCCTTATACATGAGTGTAAAATTCCGTTATCTAGATTTGCAAATAAAAGAAAAATTCGCATCAAGAGATGAAAAGTTTGTTTAGCATGCACAACAAGAATAACGATTCTCCCTTTAGAGGGTTAAACGTCACAGCTCTGAAGTGGCGTTATCTTGATTCCTTATATCATGATGAAAAATATCAAAAAAATGGTTTTCCAGAGCAGAAATAATTCAAAAAAAAAAAAACTAATTCTATAGAAAATTCTTTTTAAGCCATCGTGAAACATTCTCAACATTTTCAACGTTCCTTGAGACAAAGACATGCTTTTGAATATTTTAGTAGATACGATATCCATTAACTTAAATTAGCCGAACGCCGATGGGGCATTCATTCTGCTTGAGGCACATATCTCTCCACCGATTTTCATTCTTATATTCTTGAGAGAGAAGGAGAACAAGATTTCTTTACATTTACAATTGATGTGAGATATGGGAAAATACCTTTCGAAGCCCCTTTGAGCCATTCAAAAATTCACTTCATTTTAAGATCAATATTTGGGGCTTGCTCTCCATCCAAAAAAATCCAAAAATCCAAAAAAAAGAAGTTCCCAGACATCAGTTTTCAAAAATAATATAATTCAATTTTCAGGCTGTCTTCGAGACAGTATTGTTGTATGTATGTTTGTATGTTTGTATATAATATTTTTACACTCAATCAAATTTTGCGTTTCAAGCGAGAAATTGTAGGTCACAGAAACACTACTCTCTGGAAAAATCGTTTTTAATAAAAAAAAGAAATTGTCTATTCTGAAAATATGCTCGAGATCATTGACATGCTCTCGGAATGTTTTCTATACTTTCGGTTTGACAAAATAATTTTCTCCTCTTTTCACACCAAAATGTCAAGAAAACGATTTATAGTGTTCAAGATGCGCTGGAATAAGCACATATTCTATAATCAACTGTGGAAGAGTGCCTAAGTAACATGACATCCCCTTCTTTTTTAATGTGATACAGCAAGAAGAAGTTACAAATGATTTATGAAAAGTAAAATGCCTTCCATGTAAACATTTCACTGGTTTCTGCGAAGTTTATAGCTATCTCAGGATGAAGGAATCTTCATCAACCCCATTTTTACTTAGCCTTAAATGAAATGAATTATCTAGGGACCCCGCCACAAAAAAAAATTCTTATACATATGTATGTCATCAGCTAACAAGAATAGCACATCGACGATATATTGAAGCCTGGACTATTTAGTTGCTGTTATTTTATTGTAGAAAAATCAACACAAATTAAAGCACAATTTAATGTTTGTCAAAAATCCTTCACCAGTTCAATTCTTCGCAGAAAGATTCTAAATTGAGCGTCTCCTTTAAATTCTATAATTGACGTCGAAAAATGTCCATATTTCAAGGTATGAAGGTATGGTGTAGACCAAATCGTCGTAAGAATTTCGAACTTTGCTCCCGTTGGTGAGTTTAACATATAAAGTGGTGCTGCTTTGGCTCATAAATTGTGTTTTCTCTTGTCCAAATTTATTCCTACACTGATAGAAAAAACTTGCTAAAAATAAGAACTTTGAGTCGATAATCAAGAATTTCTCACTTAATAGTCTGTTAAGCACGAAAATTCTTGATTCGAGAATTAAATTCTTGATATTTCAAGACCGTTTTTCAGAATGGATTCTTGGAAAATTCTAGAGCTTAGCATGTTTTTTTGGAATGCATTTTGGCCTGTCTGCGGGTTCAATCCAGTGCACTTTAGTGGTAGATCTACAACTTTTTCCGCTTTCTACCACGCTAGGTCCTAGGTCCAAATCTACCACCTTTTTTTTAACTTATTTATGCATTTGTTTTATTGATTTAATGATAATTTCGAATAATTAAGAGCATTACAAATTTTTGACAAATTTTTTTTATAATAAGAGAAAATACCTAAAAACTTGTAAGTTCTCAATTTTCTACATGATCAGATGTGATATATTGTATTACTATTTTAAACAATTTTAAATCTACCACTTTTTATATAAATCTACCACTTTTTCTTTAATAATCTTCCACCTTTAAAAATTTTCAAGTGCGAGCACTGGTTCGATCACCACTCCCATCGAGCGGATTTCTTATTTCTTTTGTTTTTTGAATCAGTTGATAATGTAACACATAAATAACATTTAAAAAGCCTAGAGGAATAAAATAAAAAGATTCATTTGATACTCGTAAAAGCAAAAGAGGATGGTTCCAGCGGAACTCATAAGCAATTTTGTAAAGGTCACGTGTATATGACAACTTTCAAGACAGGATAGAAGTTTTACTCTATGACTGCCGATTTGTTTTCTCCTCTCCGAGTTGAACCACTTTTTCTTAAAATTTGCTTGCGTCTTTCGAGTCCTAATATTTCGGCAACTTCTTTCCGCCTGCAATAGGGCTGGAACCTGGGCACTTCATATTGCTAAGCGCTCACGCTATCCTCTACGCCAAAGAGAGATCTCATTCGCGAGTGCTTAACTTATTATTTTAACTTTCGAGAAAATCTAACTGTAGAATTTCAGAGTATTTAAAAGTCAAGAATTGATTCTTGATTTGAGAATGCTTTTAGAATTGATTGCTGGAAACAAGAAAAAATTCTAAAACTAATACCGCTTTTCTTGATTTTAAAATGTTTTTCGGTCAGTATGCTAAGTTCAAGCATGAAATTTTAAGAATGTTGCAAAAAATGAAATTCTTAATTTTAGCATGCCATTTTTCTATCAGTGTAGTGTATGTCTTTAAGGACGCTTCTCTCGTATACTTCGAATTAAATTTTTCAATATTATCCCTTAACCACCTACCTGCCGTTTCAGAGACCGCAACGAATCTCTGAATCATCATTTTTCAAAACTGTTAGATCTTTATAACTAAGAATATTATACGATTTACTTGTGATGTTTTTCCATTCGTGGCTCCAAAATAGAGCTCAAGAATATAAAATATTATTCCATTTATTCGGTCATATCAATTTTTCCATGCCCTCGAGAGACAAGCATTTAACTACCAGGGTCTGCGATACCGCACTTTGGTGGTTTAAGGACAGAAATATGGGGGTAGGTGATTGGGAGTTAAAGAAGTTTTGTTTTTATTTTGAAATAAATAAATAAATTAATCGATAAGAGCGCGTCACTTGAGAGAATTGGCATTGGGTAAGCAGCAACAAAGTGGAAATGTAATTGAGTTAATTGAGCAATTTTTTGAGAAAATTACAGCCTATAACATAAGGTTGAAAGAAAACACACCGGATCAAAAGAATCGAAACAAGACGTCTTCGTTTCGTTAGTCAAGAAAACGGTTTTGTTTTCAGAGCACACCAAGCGAAACCAAAAGTCAATAACAAAACGTTTTTGTTTTCTTGTTTCGCTTGGTGTGTTTTAAGACGAAACGAAATTTATTTTGCGGCTTGCTTTTTAGTATTTTCCAAGATGTGGTCTGATTCGGATGACGATGTTGTGCCGATATAATATTTATTATTACAAAACTTTGAGAGAAATGAAGGTAATAATAGGGAATGGTGGGTCCATCCCTTCAATCAAAGACGTGAATCGGAGGATTGGTTAAAAAACCTCATCGTTGAATTTCGGAAATATCTCGGAAAATTTCGGTGAGAAAAAAGGATGCAGTTCGCATTACACTAGGCCAATTCAGAGTTCATGCTAATTCAAGGTTTAATGTGCTAATTTGCTTTTTTTTTATGGAGTTTGACAGTTTTAGCACATTAAACCTTAAATTAATATGAACTGTGAATTGCCCTACTGAATTAGTTTTAGCTCTTATTGGTATATTTTCCAGGAATCTAGTTCTCGAGCAAATTGTATACAATTTTGCACAAAATAAAAGGCAGTAAAGTCGTGCTCAGTTCAAATGTTAGGGTGTCACTCTGAAAATCTGAAGTTCCACATTCCACTTTAGGTACTTTATTCATAGACGGTTTATTATCAAAAATGATTATTTACTATGTAATGTAAATGATTTATTTATTTTGTAAAAGATAAATTAAAAAAACAAGCAAAAAAAAAAATATGTAAATTTGTGTCTTCAACAGCAAAAATTTGTTTTTCTACGGTTGGTTATTCGAGACCTTAATCGGACATTTAGAAATTGGACCTCAATCTCATAAAAAATGTTTTAAATATATAATTGTGAGACTGGCAAGCCTGCATTTCGCAAATTTTGTTTTTGAAAAACAACGGGCCAGCTATCGACAACCAAGCATGGCTTTCGAAGACGTTTTTGCTTCATTCGGTGTGGGTTGAACGTATGCAAAGCCGTGTATTTTCGGCAACCACTCGTAAAACGCAGCAAACGAAAACAAGGCGTTTTGTTTTGACTAATTTGGTGTGTGTTGCCCCATAAGGTACAATGTACTGTTTTTTTGCAAAACCGAAACAAACATTTCGACTAATCCGGTGTGTTTTCAGCCTAAAACGAAAGAAATGGGCCAACTATCAGCAACGAAACGCGACTTCTAGTTTCGCCTCGTTTTGTCGTTTTGTTTCGTTTCTTTCCATTCGCTGTGCGATGCACCTTACACTCAGAGAAAAAATCTCGTAAAATCAATGCGAATCCCATTGCTCCAGTGGTTTTTTACGATTAAAATTAGTCAATGTGACTTGGACGAATAGCATGTCTTATTAAAAATCAATAGGTTGTACTATTAAACCGACATACATATCCTATTAAAAATCAATATGAAGATCCTATTGATACAATAGTGGAATATCATTATTAAACTTCAAAATTCGAATTCAAATTTATGTATTCGAACTATATTGGGCATATGAATGCAACGAAAAGAACCAAACGAAAACGAACGTAAGACGAAATGACAAAAAGAGAGAGATAGATATAAAAACATAATATCTTACTCGTTTATGCATATTACTTCAATACAACAAGGAAAGAAAGATTTTCTATGAAGTGTGTCGCATGAATTGAATACGAAATGAACAATAAACAAAACATCGACTTCATTTAAAAATATTTTGCGATTCATAAGTCCCAAAAGCATATACCAGCATAGATTTATGGTGAAAGTGTTCTTTGTACTCCTTCATTTTTCAAGGGTCATCTCATCGATGGAAATTAAATAATTTTTTCTTTATAAAAATATTTTTTCTCACAGACAAAACAGATGCAGACGGATAACTCTAATGCCACCATTCGAAAAACATGGCGGAACGTGAAATCATAAATGAACATTATAAATCATATTAACCCTCTTGTGCCCACGACCGCGTACACCGAGAGAAAAAAGTAGTTATATTAACTTAAAAAGCAGGTTAAAATAACCGAGTTCACCGTTAATTGTTAGCTTATGTGTAGTAGCGGTCAATTCAACAGTACAAACACAGTCAATAAGGATATAACTACCTGATGGTTGATATAACTGTCCCGCGGTTAAATCAACTGTCACCAGCGACTGGGAAAAAAAAATTAATTTTTGCTTTGACTTTTTTTATTTTCTTTTATTAATATTTTTTTTATTTATTAAATTATTATATTTTTTCTTTATTTATTTGTTTCTATTTAATTCGTTTTCTCTTTCATTTCTTTAAATTTTCTCGCCTCGGCCGAGCCTTGAACCGCTGACCTCCACTTCGCTGGGCGAACGTCTTAACCATTACGCTAAACGAACGAATTTAATTTGTTGGTCAAAATGCTCACTTGAGTTTATGGTTGCTCAAGTTTTGGGGAACGTGCTTAAGGAATTGTTTCACTCCCAAAATTTTTATGCTCGAAAATGAACCATTAAAAAAAAATTAAATAAAATAAAATTTTAAAAATTTAGGAGAAAATTTTTGTCTTCCAAAACAACTACACTCTGAAGAAAAAAAAAAACTGTAATTAAAAAATAAAATCCAGAAAATTTCCCACCGCCGGCAGGGATAGAACCCCGAAGCTCACGACTGTCGAGTCACAGCTCAAACAACTGAGCTATCGAAACCTCCGGAGACGGTTGATCAGAATGCAAACTTATACGTCTAAGTGAACGAAAGCGAATTTGAACATAAAAAGTAACTGTTTTTCAACTGTTCATTTGACTGCTTTTTTCAGTGCATTTAACGCGGAATACAGTTTATTTGACCACTATTACTTTAACTGTTCTAAGTAGTTGATTTAACTGTTGTTATTTCTCTCGGTGTACGCAACGAAGAAAAAGATAAATTTAAACAGTTTTCGAGTATGTGAGCAAATAGGAAGAGAATTTAGGCCGTCTAGAGGCGGTCGTGGGCACTAGAGGGCAGGCACGGCAGAACGGCGTTTACATGGGGTAGTTGTACCCACTCGAGATTTTCCGAGTGGGTATTTTACCCACTCGAAATTTTCCAAGTGGCTATTTTACTCAGTAAAAATTTCACGAAATTTTTGGAATGCCAGTTTTGACAAAAATTTTTTTTCCAATTTTTTCATTTTGAGTTAATATGCAATGTTTCCGTAGAGCCTGTATCTTTGCGTTAATAAAGAATGAAAAGCATTAAACGACATAAGCCAAAACTACCAAACGGAAGTATTTGGAAAATACTTGGCCGCGAAAATTTAATACGTAAAAATTTTACCCTAATAATTGTCTTTTTAAATAAAATGTTATTCTATTATTTCGGAGGCATTTACTGCATGTATGATATGTTGCACATTCCAAGTCGGAAGTTAATACGTTTGGCGGTTCAAAAGTTATAAGTATTTTTTTCATTTTTGGAGGTAGGAGTGGGCGGATCACGCCCATATTTTGCAGTAATATCCCAATGAGTGAAAGGTATGTACGTTCCAAGTCCGAAGTGAATATGTTCAGTAGTTCAGGAGTTATTAGCATATTTCATTTGTGGGGGAAGCAGTGGGCGGATCACGCCCATATTTTTCAATAACATCCCAATGGGTCCAAGGTATATATGTTCCAAGTTTGAAGTGAATATGTTAAGTGGAAGTTATGAGCATTTTTCTATATGCGACGGCGCGCCTTTCCAAGAATGCGGAATGTATTCTATGTATGTACGCATGTACAATATTGCATCAGCTTTTCTTTGTAAATGCTTTGCGGTAGCATTTGTTTACATACATATATAAAAATGCTCGTAACTTCTGAACCACTGAACACATTCACTTCAAACTTGGATCATATATACCTTGGACCCATTGGGATGTTATTGAAAAATATGGGCGTGATCCGCCCACTGCTTCCCCCACAAATAAAATATGCTAATAACTCCTGAACTACTAAACATATTCACTTCGGACTTGGAACGTACATACCTTTCACTCATTGGGATATTACTGCAAAATATGGGCGTGATCCGCCCACTCCTACCTCCACAAATGGAAAAATACTTATAACTTCTGAACCACAAAACTTCGGACTTGGAATGTTGTATGTGTGTACATATAGATGTAGGTACATATGTACATATCGTTAGCTTCGGATAGAAAGGGCGTATCATTTGTTTTTTCAAAAATAAGATTTTTAATTTTACTAGTGGTCCACTCTGAAATGCACCCCCAAAAAAATATAAAACCAAGCCTAAAACACAATTTTTTGTATTTTTAAATTGCCATTATGCTTAAAAAAAAATTTTTAAACACATATGTTGCTTTTGAGTTTTATGGAGTGTTTTCCTCAAACCCCACGTCAGAAAAAAGGTCCAAGGCGACTTGAACAAGGTAAAGGCGAAATAGCTGTATTTAAAACGCCGAAAGATTTCTATAGAAAATCATATTTCGAAGTCTTCGATCAGTTAGTTGTTTCCTTGAAAAGTCGCTTCGATAATGATTCTGCTAAATTTTTGAAATCGTTAGAAAAATTCGCAACAGGTCAAACCGAAAATGTCGACAGTATTGCTAATTTTTATAAAGGTGATTTCGATAGCGAAAGGTTGCTAAATGACCAAGTAATGTTTTTACAACTTTTAAAAAGACAAAAAGAAGAAGCGAACAACTTAAGAGAAGTTGTAAATTTAAAAAACAAATACAATTGGGCTATAGGTCTTCTTCCAGAGTTTGTTCGGTTTGTTCGTTTACTCATTACAATTCCAGGATCATCTTGTTCGAATGAACGGAGCTTTTCCGTTCTCCGTCGACTTAAAACATATTTAAGATCAAAAATGTTGCAAGATCGGCTCAATAATGTTGCCGTTTTACATGTTTATAAAAATTTAACCGATATGCTTGATCTGGAAGAACTCCTAGATGAGTTTATTTTAAAAAATGTTAAACGGAGTGCAACTTTTGCATTAAAAAATTAAAATTGAAAGGAGTAATGTATTTAATTTTTAAAAGCCAAATATATACCTCATCGAGCTTAAGATTATGTTATTTTTCCATATTTAGCTTTAAAATGAAGAGTATACTCAGGAATTATTTTAGAAATAACTATTTATAAAAAGCATATAAACATATTGCATGTTATTTTATGACTCCAACGAAAAACTACATATACAGTGCAAGCTTGTAAATGAGAGGGAAAACACGTAATATGTTAAAAAGCTTCTTATAAATATTTATTTCTAAAATAATTAGTATGCTCTTCATTTTAAAGCTAAATATGGATAAATAACATATTCTTAAGCTCGATGAGATATATATTTGGCTTTTAAAATTTAACAAGAGGCCGAAAAAATGCGGAATTGTCTTTAAGTTTTTAATTTTTTTTTACATGAAGTGCGTTAATTTTTGTTATTAAATGTATAATATGAAATAATATTTTTTGTATATTTTATTTTACTTGATTTTGTAACGAAATGATGGGAATGTTGATTTCGTGGGAGCTTTGTATACTACTCCAACGCAGCAATACACCACCCTTCCCCCTTCGAACTACTACCCACTAGAGGTGGAAAACAATCAATGTTAACATAATGGTAAAATTAATAAATAAATGGTAAAAATAAATTCCATTAAATTAAATTCTAACAAGCTTAGTAGTTGATGAAAAACAATAGATTGTCGTAGAACACCATCAATAGGGTAAAACATTTAAAAACATCGTCGATGTATCCCACAATCGTGCACTATTGATGGTTTCTGATAACTAACAATTTTTTTCCATCAACTAAGGTTGTTAGAATTAAATCAAACTTAATCTATTTTGCATTTTTAACTTTCTTTTCATTATTATTTATTTTAACTTAAAAACATCGATACTATCGATGTATCGATGTTAACATCGATTTTTTCCCACCTCTACTACCCACTCGGGAAAAATCTGTTCTGCCGTGCCTGCTAGAGGGTTAAATTAATAGTGGTTTCTGATTATTTTAATGATGTGTACCTTATTACGTAGCAATGTTATTGAATTAATATGCAAATAGTATTAAACTAATCGATTCTCACATTAAACTAATGGTATCGATGCCATTGAAAATGAATGGTATCGTACTATGAAATTAATAGTACGTGTTATTAATTATTAATGGTAAAATACTATTAAACCTATCGTATTTCTTATTAAACTAATAATGTGTGTCATATTATTAATAATAATTTCAAAACTATTGTTATAATAACCCGAAAACCATTGATTTCATTAGAAAACTATTGTTTTAATAGAAAAATACTATTGAAAAGCGTCCTATTAAAACAATGGTCGTACATTTAATATTGTTATGGGACATTTTTCTCTGATTCTACATATAGGTTTTACCTTACACAGAGAAAAAAATCAACCAGAAAACTGGTTAAATCAAAAGGAAAAACATACAAAACGGCTTCAACAAGGAATATTTTTAATTTTAACAATTTTTCTTGTTGAAAAAATTAAAAATTTTCCTTTTGAATCAACCATATTTCAGGTTGAATTGAAATGATAATTTTCAAAAATGGATTTAAATTTAAATTGTTGAACCAACCACGGACATAGTTGAAATGACAAGATATTTTTTTTTTAAATTCAAAAAAAAAAATACCTATACAAGAAGAAATGTCAAAAAAAATTTAATTAACGTTCAAAGCAAATGGCCATAGAGCACTCTGCTGAACATGACCCAAAAAATAGCCATCGGATGGACTTCATCCGATTTCGTCACTCCGTTTTGGTGACTGCTTTCGCAATGCTTGAAAAATTCTAAGATGAATACATATCTTATATGTCTTATTTTATAAAACAAATGAGAATTATACCGAACGAAAAGAAATGTAATTAAACATATTTCCTTTCAATTCAACCAAAAATGTTGTTGACTCAACAATTTTCCTTTTGAAATTTTTGTTCTGCTCGAAAATCAAAAGGACTGTGAATAACAATGCGCCCTTTTAAAAAAATCATGGTTACGTTCGCTCAGTGTAGGCTTCAAACACATCGAAGGAAATGAAACAAAACTAATCCGAAACAAATGGTTTTCAAAAACAACATAACATTGGGCCGTATGTATGCGAACACAGCGGAATAGTCAAAACGAAACACTTTTAACTGAGAAAGAAAAGAGTTTGGTTGACTAACGAAACGAAGACGTTTCATTTGATCCGTCGTGTTCGCAACCTTAAGGATAATGAGAATCACTTACATTTGTTAGCCATTTCTAATTGAAAATAAAAGAAAACAATATATGGCAGCTCTGGGAACGCTTTGAGCTCCGTGGTTGTTCTCTAAATAACATTGCGAAGTAACCGTAAAAAAATTTAAGAATTTTTAAAAATCGTGACAAAATTCGTTGATAAGCCGAAATTTTACAAAAAGCAAGCAGCAAACCCAAAATGAATACCAATATTCGAAGGAATATATAATACATTTTACTCATAGCCTGTTTACGAAAAATTCCAACAAAATAATTTTTTAAATTTAAAAGACCAATTTTATTTTTTGGCGCTTGGTTTACTGTCGGCTGCATTTTCCCATATCCATGTCTAAGCATTAGGATATTCACAGAGGTAAGATAATTTGGTAATCTGGAAACATCAACGCGTGCCAAAATCATTATTTTGAACACCTGTTATCGTGTTTCAAAGTATAAAAGCTGACAGGATACAAAGCACCTAATATACCTTCAACCATCGGAAAGTCTGATAATGTTTTCGAAAAAATTTTTAATATCTGCCTTTGTTTTGAATAATTGCTCTTCAATTTGTTGAATAAAAATTCAAACTTCTATATTTTAAACAGATGCTTCGAACAGCCAAGCCATCATTTTTAAAGAAAATGCTCGTCATTTGACAGGCCATATGCTAATTCGCTTCGGACTAGTTCCAAACTGGTCCAAAAACGATTAGTTGTAATCAGTTTTGTGAAAAAGTTTGAGTGCCAAAATTCTTAGAATTTTTCACTTATTCTATATATAAATTTTCATCAAAATCGGACGTCGGCACCGGTTTGAATGCATGGTCGACGATTTTTGCCTGAAACATTTTGAATTTGAGTAGAGTCGGAAAAGTCCTTATAACTTCTAAAATTTTCTACCAATTTCAGCATACCATAACATTTTGGAAACGTAAAGTACGCAGTTATTTTTTTTTATTTTTTTTGTTGTCAAAGCAAAAAAATGATTTACAGAATTTTTACCGAATAAATATATCAAATTTGAATGGCTATAGATCTTGAAGTAAAACTTTGATTGGAAAACATGATAGATCGTTACATTACAAAGGTACATTCTTCTTCTTTTAAGCACGACAAATAAAATGCAAAACACATACATACTCTGAGATTTTGAGAAAAATCTAGAAATTGACGCAAAAATCGTCCACAAAATCAAACTAAAAAAAAATTATTTTCCTTCATCACTAAGGTATAAGTAGTCGGAATCTGATATACAGAAGTCAGAAACAAAAATCGTGTTTACTTGTGTAATACGTATTTTTTTTTCTTTTGTGATAATCCGAACTTAAAAATCGTGTACTGAACCGAGATACTTTTTCAAAGATCTCGGCGCCACTTTTAAAATTCAAAAAATTACAAAAAAAATACAAGAAAATTTTTTTTGGGTTGCCAATAAATAAGAAATTAAGCCTGCAAACTAAAAAACTCGTTTTTAATTTGGCTTAATACCAAAAAAAAATCATGAAAATACCCATAATTTTCGTGCTTTTTTTAAATTTTGCTCATTTTTCCGGCGTGATTGCAAATCATTTAGACGATCGATTCAAATTAAATCAAGACTTGTTTGGTTTTCTTCTATTGGAACTAAAAATATTCATGAAAGAAATAATTCCAACAACTTTTATTAAGAATTTTAAACATGACTGTTTTATAACTAAATTTTCTTCAAACCGTACACAAATATTCCATTTAACTTTTTGTTGGGTTTTTCTAAGTTCATCCAGAAGAAACAAATATAAAGATAAAAATGTTCCTTTTTTTTCAATTTCCGACAAAAATTACATTCTTCATCATCCGATTGGAAAGCACAATTTTAAGGTGCTGCACAAATGTGCATAAGAATCGAGTGTATTTGACTACAAATATTTTTCATTTAAGAAATTTCAACAAAACATCATTTAAAAATCACTATCTTGCTCCTTTTTTCTGTCCCCAAGAAATCTCCAAAAAACGATTTTTTGGGCCCTCTAAGGCAGATCTTCCCTTGAGTTCTTCTGTGAGAACCAAGTCATCAAGGCAACATACAAAATCACATGAGCAGCTTCCTCGAAATTCACGCAAAAAAAAAATTCCTTAAAAGTTGAATGTTCTCAATTTGGGATGAAACTTTCGATTGGGTGAGTTATCTATTTAGAGTTTATTATCATGCGTGCTCATGTGTGAAATCACTTCGAGAGTTTTGAAATTTTAAGAAGTAGAATGCTTCTTTCCTCTAGAAAATTTTCCAAGAACTTCTTCAACTCACTTTGCATCGTTAATATTATCCAAATTATCCTTATTCTCAATGATATCTGAGAGTAAATCAACAACTTCCGTCCGGTTAAGCCTCGTTAAACTGGATGAGTTGACGATTGTGTGAAGCTGAAACCGCTGGACCGCTAAAATTGTACAATTCACTAATAATTCCGTGTTTACACTTTCCGACATTTTGTTCACTTGGATTCACAGTTTTTCAATTACTTTGAACTCGAAGATCATTTTTCAAGCTTTCAATTTTTTATGCCAAAAAATTTTGCTTTAATGAGCAGAAAACTTTTTAATTGGGAAAAATATAAATCTTCTCATGAAATGAATGCAAATCTTGAATTACTCTTTTTGCTTTCAGCTTTTGTGCCTCATTCATAATTTTATTTAGAAGATATATGCTCCACATACATTATTCAAATACCGCACTTTGTTTTTGCACCACCCGAAGTCAAAAGGGCATAAATTTATGCAAATTTGCAATTACACCATAAATTTTCTGTGCCCGACGATTAATTTGAATAATCAAATCACTTGCTTTTTTTATGCCTTTTACGATTGAACAATCTTAGCACTTTGTATAAAGCCGTTATATGACCGTTATATCCGAGGATTCAAACTGATTCCGATGCGATTTCAACAACAACTGACTTGAAATTTATTGGATTATTCCGTAACTTCGCTGCCCACAGACGGCCGTCTGGTAACATTTTATTTAACAGCATTATTCTCAGGAAAAGCGCACATGCTCAGTAAAGGCTTCTGTTAAATGAACTTTAACAGAGCGGCAACCTGTTGTTATGACATAAGGAAAAATAACGGATTTCTAGTTCAAAATACTTTTAAAAATTTTTATCTTGAGCCTTTGGTCGCTGTTCAGTACTCCGTTAGCAACATTTTATAGCAACACGTTAGGAAACTTGTCTTCGTTCGCATTATCTGTAGTTGTCTCGACGGCTAACATTGTCTTAAATGGAAGCATTTTATTAACATAAATTCTTTACGGTCGAATCCATGAGTACGGTCTCACCCGTGACACTCACTTTGTAGGTTCATAATATTAAAAAAAAAAAAACAAGTAAGGGTGTTATGACAATAAAATACCCGACACAGACACACATGTTCAAATATTTTTTAACATCAAGCGGTGTTTAAGGTCATAAGGGGCCCCATATACCGACTTTTGTTAAATTTCTTTATGAAAACCGCCCCTTTGACATGCCCACTTTTCCATATTTTTTTTTTTTTTGCGATTCTAATCGGAGGCTTAAATATACGCTCCAATTCTAAGTTTCATTGAAATATTGCGAAAAAGTCAGATTTTGAGGCAGATTCGGGATTTTTGTGACAGACCCTAGTACTGGAGGTACCCTTAATAATGGACTGACCAAATTAACAATTAGTCACCGTTTGTTTCATCTTTGTATCTTAATTGTTTCTGGAGATGTTAAATTTTTAAATGCAGAGAAAACCGATCAAGAGGACGCCCCAAGCTACGATAGATTGATGGAATTGATCAAGATGCGCAAATCCTTGGTACTCGATCCTGGGAAACGAGCGCACGGGACCGGACAAGTTGGAGACTTAAGCTACAGCAGGCGAAGACCCGACAAGGGTTGTAGAGCCACCTGTGATGATGATTAGTACTAGAGCATCTATGTGCACTTGTAATTTTTTGAATAACTCACTGTTGCTCCATTGAAACTTGAATGAAACTTTTTTTAAAATGAAATCAAATACTTAGAGGTATTTTAAAACAAATTTGTAGAGTGGCGTCAAGCTGGAAATACACTGAAAAGAATTGTTAAATTTAACTATTTAGTTTCGTGGAAAAGTTTTTCTGAGTGCAAAAATTTTTAAAAAAATTTTTTGGGTTTCCTGTTACATTAGCAATCGGCCAACGTTTGTTTCATCTTCTTATCTTAATTAGTTTTTCAGATATAAATTTTTGAAGAAAGGCTTATTAAAAAAGGATTTTCAAGGATATTTCAAGGACCGTTCAAAATAAAGATCCGAAAAGTAGTTTTCACAGTGTTTTTAGATGTCACCTATCGAAAAATCAACAAAATTTTAAAAATTCCTTTCATGATGCCACATGCCTTTGCTTAACCCGCCAGACCCTTTGCGAACAATGAATCAATTTCAATGCACTTCACTTTTATAATACTGCTAATGTGCTTGGATATCCTGTGATTGAAGTTTGAGTTGAATTTTGATCGATTAATAAGGAAGCGTAATTGGTTTTAGGGACGCATAATGTACAACAAAAATTGCCTCTGGATGCCTTTAATTTTCTCTTAATACTTATTTTTTTTTTTATAAAAATTTATCATAGAAACATGTAATTAGGTTCAACTTTCTTAAACATTTTATAGCTTAAGTAATTTAGTAAAACTTTTTCCATTTCTCTAAAAACTCTTAAGCTATTATCCTTGAGCGATTTCCCAAGGGAATTTCTAACGCGCTGTAGGAACAATATTTCCATATGGCCTAAATTAACTTAAATAAGTCGAACGCAGCTGAGACATTCATTCAGCTTGGGGCGCTCATTTCTGCAATGACTTTCGTTTTCATTTTATATCCTTAAGAGTGCAATAAAAGAAAATGTCTTTACGTTTGCAAATGCGCTTCCACGGGATACAGAAAAAAAAAAACGGAGGTGTGGGTGAAGTTGTTTTTTAGTATCTCATTCTTTAAGAAACTTTTTTATTATATAAAAAAAACTCTTTTAATATTTGGGAAATATGGCTCCATTTAAAAGTGGCAAAGCTTTCTGGCTGATAGTAGAAAAAATTCTTTTTACTACCCATTTTGGCAATGTGTTCTTAATTATTGTGCAAATACAATACAAACTTAATCTGTAGAAATATTACTAAGTTTTGCAGTTAGTATATAACTTTCTCAGAGCCAGAATTTTGGGCGAATGCAAGAAAACTTGTCCTACATTAATGCATAGCCAAATACTCCTGCTCTTAAATTAAAGAGATCATGGCAGTAATTTATGTATGGAGGAGTTCTCGGTAAAGGAGAAAATCGCATGTCTTTTAGGAAAGGCCAACAAGAATTTCTTTTACTTAAGTGTTTCCTGTCCATTTTTTATTCACATATACTCAAAATCTTTCAATTATAAATTTATCATGGCATCAAATAATGTATATAATATATATATATAATAAATGCTGCTTTTTTAAAAGATTTCATTTCAAGATTTCGGTATGATAAGAATCGATGCTAACTATCAAAACTTGCTTGTCATCATTTCAATTATTCAAGTTATACTTATCCCCAATGATATTGGAGAAATGGGCTTTCACTCCGGCTTAAGCTCGTTAAAGTGGATTAGTAGACACTCAACTGACGTTGAAAACTTCGGACCGCTAACAATTTCCAATTCACAAATAATTCCGACATTATTTCCAACATTTTTATCCATTCACTAAGTTTGTTTGGACACTAGAATTTAACAATTAATGCCTTTATCATTCATAAGAATTGAAAACCTCCACAGTCACCAAAAGCAGTTATCTCGAGTCTTCTTGATTTTCACGCCGGACTTGTACTTTGGTTGGACGGTTGTTTTGGAAACTTTATTCGAAAGTCACACTTAATTGCTGCACTAGTATAATAAGAGAAGCCAATAATACATATATTCAAATAAATATCAATACACGACAATTATGAAAGCGCAATTTCTTGAATCGATTCTGTTAAGATTTTTGAGAACTTGAATTCCCTTAGCAAGTGAATATTCCCTTTTAACTCGCGCGCATTGCTTATTCCGACCAAGCTGCGATATCAACTGATTAAAAATTTGATGGATATTTCTTAACATGACTGCCAATACACGGTGTTCTGTTAAAATTTAATCTAGCAGCATCCTCTCCCAGTATTCCTCTGCTCATTAAATGTTTCTGTTTAGCTAATTTTAACAGGACAACAACTTGTTGGTTTAGATAGCCTAACGTAACAGTTTTTTAACTGAAGTAAGTTTTCGGGAGCTCAAAGGAGTTATCTTCTTAACAGAGCTCTGCAATAAGTTTGTCATATGATAAATTTGACGCCGGCAACATTTTGTATTAACATTTTGATAGGCTGCTAACAGTTTCTGTTCCTCAAAATGTTCGGCAATGGGAATTAGACATTTAATGAGCCTTCAAATGCAATAACTTTTTGCGGACAAGTTGGACTTGGCAAAGAGTATTTAATACATATATAATATGCAAACATATAGTTTAAATACTCTTTGGACTTGAACTCAACAATAAGTTTTTTAACATTATCGAGAAAAGCAATTCATCAAAGTTTTGGTTCTTTTCAATGCGTATTGAAATTTCAAATTCATCGAAACTTATCATCAGAGTGAGTAAAAAAAGCCCGAAAAAACCCAAAAATAAGCGCTATAAAAAGCTCGAAAAAACAAGGAAAATAGTCCCAAAAATATGCAGTTAAAACTTATTTTTTATTCAGTGGACTTATTAAAATAAATGACTAAATGTTGTTTTACATTTTCAAACAAAAAATGTTGGCGTTTCTCGCTTCAAAGGTTTTTATACAATAGGGGTATTCACAAAGGCGTGTTAAATACGTTGGAAAGTTGGAAAATCGGAAAATTGCGACTTATTAAAAAAATGTTAAACTTTTTTTTGCATCTTGCACAACTTTTTAAGCAGTTAAGATTTTCCGATTTTCCGGCTTTACTATATTCCGACGCCTTTGTGAATACCCCTAATGAAAAAGGACGTTCAACGTCTGAAAAGGTAAGGAGGCCAAATTTGATAACACACTCAAACGTAAATACGCGATCGAACGTATACGCAAGCATTCGACACAGCGCTTAGAAGAGCCATTGACAAAGGAAAGAAATGAAGCGGAAATAAAAATAGCAGAAAAAAGCTCAACAGTGTTGATTTTTTAGGAAATTAGGTAGGAAAAGGCATTTAATAGGGTGACCAAACGTCCTTTTTTAAAATGACATGTCCTTTTTTTTGGCGGTTTGGGGAAAGTAATTAATCGGCCTTTGATTGTCCTTTTTTTTATTCATTTTTCTGGTGATATTAATAAACCCCGTTCAAGTGTATGTATATAACTTATTACTAATAAGTACTAGTGTCAGAAATTTTTTTTTTTTTAAATATTAAAATGTCCACACAGAATTCGAAAGACAATTGCCTAAAAAGATTTTGAGAATTTTTTCAGATTTTTTGAAGGACGTTTATGCTATGTTCTCACTATAGGTGTTAAGTTCTTAACCCGATACTTTAACTCAAAGCGTTCATATCAGCTTTGAGCGAGTTAGGGTTTACTAGAGTCATATGACCCAGCCGGAAAGTGGACTACTTCTGCACTACTTCCGAAGTGGTGAAAATTGATACTGCGGCTACTCGCATTACTAATCCTTACTGTTAATGAAGTTTGTTAGAAGATGGCCGCTGTTTTCATTACATGCATGCGATAATGTCCGGCTTGGGAGTTTGAAATATAAAAAACGCGCAAGGTATATCTGATATATTAGTGGTATTCAAGCAACAGTGCAAACGCAGTGTGCAATATTTGCACTTGTCAAATTGCGCACAAAAAAAGCAGTGCAAATATTGCACACTGCGATTTGCACTGTTGCTTGAATACCACTACTATATCATCGAGAAATTGCAAATAAAAATGGAATTTGCTTTATTAGAAATGTTTAAAGAAGCTGAAAAAGCCAAAGGATTATAGGAAGCAATAATAATAGAAGACCATTGCAATAACCGCAGGAACAAAAATAGATTAAAGGAGCTAATGATGAAAGTGGCATCACAAAATGTTCCAAGACCTGTGATCAAAATTAACATTTCCAAACACATCCTTCACCTCTCATTTGCTGCACGGGACAGCTTCCCTGTCAGTGCCGTATTAAATATAAACCCGGTTTTTGTATTCGGTGTTAGCAAATGTAACTGAAAATTTCAAATGCAACTCTGCGCTAACCTCAGAGTTAAATGTTAACCCGGGGTTTATTTTCGGGTTAGATGATTTTTTTTATATGCGTTTTGACATTTGAAACCCTGGGTTTCGCCGATAACCCTAACCCGGCCTAGTGAGAACATAGCATTAGAGGTCGCGCAAATGGATTTTATGGGGAAACCTCCACTTTTGAAGGAAGGGTGGTGTACAGAAGGGGGCTAGCTAAGCTAATTTAAAATTTGTACTCACCTGTGTGCGCGCGATTTGCCACTATGAACTTAGTTTTCGTGGTGCAACAATGAAAAGCTCATAGCTTTTCTAAATTTTTAATGCAACAAGAATTTATTTATATTAAGAAGATAATAAAACAACAACAAAAATTAATTTCGTGAAAAGTAAAAAAAATATAATATATAGAAATTTGCTCTTTCTCCGTATTTCGAAGAGATTTTCTTAGGTCGTGTTTGACTTTTGGAAGTAAATACTACGCCCTAATAAGAACATGTGGAAAAGTGTTTTCATTGAATATGGAAAACATTTGTCGATTGGCGAGGGGTAGTTTTGGTTTTCGATATAAGGTGTCCTTTATTTAACCGAAAGCATTTTGGTCACCCTACATTTAAAATAGTACTACATATTAACCAAAAATATGGGAAATATGCACAAAAAATAGTTTTTGGCAAGAAAATAGCTCGCACTACTAAAAAACGCAAAAATAGTATGACGTACATATGCCAAAACAAGCATTTATTCACTCTGCTTATCATGCAAAAATACGGAAGAAATTAAGCCTGAATTCCAATAGCGCGTGAGCTGCGGGAAAATCGTGCGTGTGGCTGCGTGTGTAGTGTAACGCTTGCGTCACGAAATTGATGGCTTACGCACATGTTACAATTTTTTTTTCAGTACGTGTTTTGTTGACACAAAGGGTATTTCCGACTGCGACCCCCTGCAAGGGATTTTGAAATTTTGTTAATTTTTCGTTAGGTTTAACCTAAAAACACCCTAGGAACCAACTTTTAAGTTTCTTTTGCGGAGTGTCGTTGAAATATTGTTGAAAAATCCCTTTTGATAAGATGTTTTTTCAAAATTTTATATCTGAAAAAGCAATTATGGCAGAAAGATGAAAACAAATGGCTGATGATAGTTTATTTAACCGAGAATGCAAAAACTTTTTTTTTTAATTTTACACTGAGAAAATATTTTCCACAAAAATTAAAAAAATAATTAATTAATTTTATTCAGTATTTAACCGTTTTTATGCCACTTTCTAGCTATTTTTAAAAAATACCTCTAGGTATTACCTTTTATTTAAAATAAAAATTATTAAAATATATCGTTACTTTTTGAGATACATAATTTGAAAAACGCAAGTTCACATAAACAGATGCTCCCACTACTAATATTATATATATCTATATATTATATATATCCAAGAGATTATACAAAAATTAGAGAATGTAAAGAATTTAAGGTTTTAATACAAATAACACATGGTGTAACTGTGCGTAACGGAGTTTAAAGTTAAAAAAAGTTGTTTTATAATTTCTTTTCTCAAATAGCATAGCTACTAGTGTTATCTAGGATAGCGTCTTATAGCTGTAAAAAATATGTAAATTCTATCTGAAGTGAATTCGAAGAAAATTCAGATAAAAGCTGACATAAAATTTTTAGAGGAAATATTTTGTAACGCGTGCTTAACGTACATTTACGAATGGATTTAAAAACCCTTTACACGTTTTGAAAAGAGGGTAAAATTAATTAATAATAATTGCAAATCAGTTTTCGGAAAAAAATTTAGCTAAACCAATTAAATAAATTCGCATGCTGTAACAGTGCGCAACATGGATTTCGTGATATCTCTTTATTTTTATTTAAATGTGCATACATATTTGTGTAATTAATGTCATTATTCTATCGTTCAAACTCAAATTTTGGTTTAAATCTTTTCAAACCTCTCAAATACAACCCTAAATCAGAAATGTAGTGATTCGAGTACTCTTCAAAATCGTGCTTCACTAAGAAATTTCAAAGCAACCCACATGTTCACGCACACTAGCGATGCCCGATATTCCTGAAAAGTATCGATATTTGCGTATCGATGGAATCAGTCTTCGAAACATCGATACGCAAAAAAGTCGGAGTAATTAATTCCGATATGCCGATATCGATATTATTTTATGGTCCGGCTTATGTCATGTTCAGACGGCATTATGAATTAATTAATTGACTCCATGAATTACAAATCCGAATTAACCCGTTCAGATGAGAGATTTGTAATTCGTTTTTGACGTGTTGTGTGAAAAAGCAACAACCCAGTCGGAAATTTCGATAATTCAAACGTATTGAAACTGTCTCAATATAAGTAAAAAAAATTTTTGACCATGAAAATTTCTTTAGAAGAAGGGTCTGTTGTAGCCATCTCTTGTTTTCATGATATTTTTTCAAGAACGACATTTGGAAGAGCACTAATTGATCTCTTATGTCATGAATGCAATAATTTCCGGCTGAGAGTATTTATTTTCTTGCTGATTCATTCTTCCGGTTTCGATTAATTCCGATAAAGATTAGGGAAGGCACTGATTTTATCCTAATTCAGATCGTAATCCAAACTGAAGTACGTTCGATGAGGTAATTCGGCTTTTCAAATTTTGTACGGCGTACTATGTGATTCACAATGTGATTCGGCTGTGAATTACGAATGGGGGCCGAATTACTTAATTCAAGTTGATGTTTGAACATAGCATTAGACTAGGAAAATTCTTCATTGAAGAGTTGCTCTTTTTATTGGCGAGGAGGCGACGCACAGTGCTTCGATCCCATACATTCGATGGACAAAAATAGAAAGAAGTGTCGTAGGTCAATGAAATTTGGCACAAGTCCCTAATATGGCTTAATTAAGAAAATTTCTAAGTTTCATCAAAATTGACCCCACCCACCACCCACCGCCCATACCACCCAAAGTTATTTTTGGCTATAAAAATGGATATTTTGCCAAAAATTTCTTAAAAATTGGGGAAAGAGTATATACATATGCGATCTTATCAAAAAATAATATTTCCTCCATTAATTTCGTAAGATTTTTATTACTGTTTTCACGTTCGCGTCTTAAGTCTTTTCGCAGACAGTTCTGTTAAAAAAACGAGAGAGATAAAGCAAGGACTTAAGACTCAATAATCAGCCACATTTTTCTAAAATTGCAACGAAAAACAACGAAGTAAAGACTTATAAATGCTTGCACATTTCATAAATATTGAAAAGCATACTTTTTGCATGCATTTAATAATGTTTATTTACGAAGAAAACTTTAGTATAAATCATGAAAATATACATTTTTAAAATCTAACTTTTTCTTTATTTGTTGGTTCGATAAAAGTCTGGTTTTTTCATAACTTATTAGAGGAATATATAAGGTACTAAAAATAGGAATAAAAAAATACCCGTTTTTCCGTATTTCTTTTTTTTACTCCATTAAAGTTTCGATATTTTTTACTATGAAAAAAAAATTTGTGCCTTTTTCAAGCAGAAAAGCAAAATGATATTAAGCTCCTTTGCCTAAAAGCATATTATTAATGTACTTCTCATATATTTGAAAAGTTAAAACAACAAACCTAAAGTCTATTAAGGAAAAAATGTATTTGTGGCAATTTCTTGCGAAACAGCTTGAAACAAGTGTTTCATAAATCAAGAAAAACGCTTATGGGAAAAATGATTTTTTTCTCAATTGTTGGTTCGATAGAAGTCTGATTTTTTCATATCTTATTAGAAGAATATATAAGGTATTAAAAATAGGAATAAAAAAATACCGGTTTTTCCGTATTTTTTTTTTTTTACTCCATTAAAGTTTTGTAATTTTTGAATAACCAACCAAAAGTTTGTGTTTTTCAAAGCAAAAAACCAAAATGACATTAAGCCCCTTTGCCTTAAAATTTATTTTTTATTTATTACTTATATATTGAAGAAGTCAAAAAATTAAGTTTGAAGTAATTTCACGAAAAAATAAATTTTTGACATTATTTTTAGTGAATCGACTTGAGCGATTTTTTTGTTAAAGCAGTTTTGCTTAAAATCGTCTTAGTTGAGCGCCCTCTAGTGGTGATATAAAGAGTCAATCCATTAATATTTTTCTATAATTCTATTAGTTGTTTTATTATCTTTCCGAAAATATATATTTCATCAATATATTAAAACAATTTTTTTTTTGGATTTTTGTCTATGGAACGAAGCACTGTGCGACGGGGAGTATAATCGATTCCGCTCCCCCTCGCCACCTCGCCGAAAACTAGGACAACTCTTCAATGAAGAATTTGCCTAGTCTAAACTGGTTCCACCAAGAACTCGTGAAGCATTTTAAAAAATTTGCTTTTTAAAATAAAGAAAATGGCTTTGGCTAATGGCCCATAGACATAAAAAAAAGTTTTTATTTTTTAAACCCTCATAGCCTTCATATGTTCGAGTGGTCATTAAGGTTGCCCAGCATTTTAGTAATCCTTTTCATAGAACTCTTTAAAGAAGGTTTCGGTTTCTAAGAAATAACTGTTTGGGCATAAAACTAAGGAAAATATTATATTTTGTCAGTTACCGTTTTAACTTCAAGTCTCATAGAAAAGGACTCAACAGTAAAATATCCCTCTTCCCTCATCAAATTATTCTCCGGATGGATGGTTAAAAGCTGTTTTTCTGTGCTCTTTTCTCATGGGCATCAGATTCACTTCGAAAATAGCACAGAGAAGTCAATATATTTTCCTGAAATTAGACGTCACTCCAATTTTAAAAAGATTTCTCAATTAATTTAAATTCCATTGCTCTTTATTGTTCAATGGCTTTTAAAATGGGATTTTGTCTTTCATCATATCATCAGTTTCATGGTTGTTGAGCATAATCTCCAATGGCCTTATATCTGAGCAGGTGTCAGACGTTCCTGCTTTGGAACAACGTTTAAAATTTCATTGGACATGAGTGATGGTCCCGACCATCTTTTAATTGTTTTCAAAGCTAATGAAAGCTAATGAGAAAAGATTTAAGCAAATTTGATTTAATTTTGTGACTACCCGCTCATTGAGTTTGATGGCTTTTCTAATGGAAATTTATCTTTTGGCTGTGGTTTAATACATTTCATAGTGTTGGGATATAGGGTGCTAGCGCTCAGACACAGTCGAGCGTATAAACGTTCCTTTATTCCAACACCAAATTATAGGAAACAAGCGCTCAGACAAAGTCGAGCGTATAAATGTTCCTATAAACCTCTTTAAATAAAAGAGTGAAGTTTATATTTTATCTTTTCTTTTATTTTATGATCCTTATGTCTAAGACAGGATTTAATTCACTGTTAAAATACTAGCACTACTTTACAATTTCCCTATGTCCTTAATTATACTTTTAACGCCGTGGCTCGTATGTACGCACGTCAAAAGCAGAGACTTCCGAAAACCAGTCTGATCTTTCTGTGTCCGAAGCTCCCTTTTTATAGGCCAATATTGCTGATCGGCAATATTGGATATCGCTGATGATGCTTTCCAAAACCTCTTGCATAAGATTCACCTGCAAGTATATTTCTGGTGCTGCTATTCTCGTTGTTGTTGTTGTAGGTCGATGTTTGGTGGCGTTAAACCTTGCGCAGAACTTATGACGCATCAGCTCGTGCCTCCCGTGTTTTCCCTTGCTCGCCGAAAACTCGCCAAAGCTATCCCGTTGTTAGTGTGTTGTTGTTGTTGCCAGCGATCGAGCTCTTCAGCATAGCTTAGACAGTTGCAGTGTTGACTTGCCAGCTCGTGCCCCTCGTATTTGACACCTAGCTGCCCGTGCCTATCATTGCTGTCGCTCCGTTAATTCTTTCCCGCCGTTCTAATTCTCGGGTTTCACCCACTGGCTTTTAGCATTGCGATCGTGGGCTTGGAGTGATTTCACAACCGTTGCCGTCTGCCGAAACTTTTGGGTTTCATATTACATTCAATTCATTTGGGCGATTGCTGCTAAGGCTAATTTCACAATCGCACTCGTTGAGTCTTCGCGCTGGTTCTTGTTGTTGGACTTTTTGTGGCGAAGATTGGGATATGGCATGGTTGTGCGTCTGTGACTCGCAACAATAGTCTGTTCAGTGAAATGACACGATCAAATCAAATGCTTCTTCTTTATAAAAGCATTACATAAATGTCTCGGCATCTATCTTTTCGTTGATTAATAGAATCCTTCGACAATGCTAGACAGGTTTTAAAGAGAATTCCCTTGATATACATATACATACACAAGGTATTCCGTACTAAATTGATTTTCTTTATACCCAGTTGACCAGAGATTCGCGTGCGGGCGAAGGTTCGCTTAGGCGAATCAAAAGCGAACGTCAATTTTACACAAATTCACCAAATCCAAATTCGCGCAGGCGAATAGAAAGCGAACCTGGTACTTTACTTTTAGCCGCCCAATGTTCGCTCAGGCGAAGAAACAGGGAACTTCATTCTCTATAGGGTTGGTAAACGAGGACTTATGAAACAAAATCCGTATGAAGAGGTGGGAGTCTAAATTGTTACTTTGAGGAGTTAAAACGGTATGAAAGAATTTTGCAGTAGTTACACAAAAAACCTTTTCCGCCAAAGCATTGCAATCCAAAACAAAATCTGAATTCAGCTTAACCTTCCGTTACTAATATGAATTTTATGATACGGTCTCTCAGACCGAAATGAACATTCACACCAGGGATCGGACTATACTCCGATCGGAGTAGATCTACTCCGTTTTTTTTTAATTTTTGAAATCTATTCCGCCACTACCCTATACCTGAAATCTACTCCGATTTATTCACTTCACCAAACTCAAAATAATTTTGTCTATGTCACGATATAGACGTAATAAGAACGGGTTTTTTTGTGTTCCCTCGTTCGCAAACAAATTGTTGTTTTCCATACAGATGTCTCTGTATCTAAATCTTGAGTGATGGAGATAAAAAAATGTAAGTAATATGTTAATGTAAGTTATAATTGTTTGCTTCAAATAAATTGTTGGCCCTTTTTTTTTTTTTTTTGTGCGAAAATGAGAAATTCCAATTTACTACCCAAAAATTTATTTCTACTCCGATTTTTGTGGTCTTCTACTACGAAATGGGATTTCCGTAGTCCGAACACTGATTCACACCATGTAGGAGTGTAGGTCTAACTCTTCTTCTTCTCAATCCCTGCAATGTGTTAGAGCTATGCTGCTTCAACATAGGCATATAGCATGAGGAAAAGAGAAGCATGCTATGGCAGCGAAATATTTAGCTCTGCTGTGGTGAAATGCATTGCCACTTTTATTTTTAATTTTGGGAGATTGTCGAGTACATTACATATAAAATATCTACCAAACTCATAAATTGCCATGTAAAGTTTGAAAAACATAAAAATAATCAAGGAAGCTCAATATCAAGGAGAAATATAAATTGTTTTTTTGTCCTTCCCTGTCCACATAACTTTTTGATCACACTGTTTCAGCAAAAAATACTAAATTCTATGTACAATCAAATTCGTAGCCGTAGTCAAAAATGTATGTCAATTTATTACAAAATGAAAACATTCGTGCACATTAAGCAAAAACGTATCGTAATACATTTATTAAAGTTTCTTTCATAATTTTCTCTATATGATTTTCTCGCAAGTGGCATCATAGTGCCACTTTGTGTCTACCCGTATTGTTGTTGGTAGCTTTCTGGTGAATTTCTCGAAAGAGTTGAATTTCCTATTCCTGCCTAATGGGGAATTTCTTATTAGCGGCAGAGGCTTTTCGACGTCGACAGTTAGACCTACAGTCCTACATGTAAAAAACCCATGGTATTGGGTACCCACTAAAATGAGCATTTTCCACTTAGGTATTCACCAAAAGTATTTCTCTCTCGCTCTTCGTTTATCTACAGAGCACCATCTCTGACATAATATCTGGATTTAACTGAAAGTATTGCAAACAGCTAAAAAAACACGAAAAATGTCATCATCGGCGGCATCTTCAGACTCCGAGCCCACAACCTCCTCTAACTCTTGTAAGTGAAGTATATTCTGCTGGTGTCGCACTACTTTATTTTTTTTTCATTATCATTTAACATCCGTGTTGTAAATTCAATTTCAAACGGTTTACTATCCACCAATAGCAAATTGTCAGCCATATTGAATATTGCTATTGATATCCAATATCAGTTGAATAGCCTGCATGCACAATGCAGCAGAGTAAAGTTATAAAAAAGTGAATAAACATTGATAACAGTGATAAATATAATATACAAATTCGCTCTTAATTTTAGCTCCAATTTGGTCAAATTGGCTCTTTTCTAGATTGTATGTCTTCGGTAATGCAATCCGTAACTAACTTATTGTTTCCCATTGCAGTTGAACGAGTGCGCGCAAAATTTTTTAAACATAAATTAAAACTCATCCAAAATCAACATTATAACACAAAACGCGCCATAGCAACCGCGCTCACTGCGTCAGGCAGGCAAAATATCCCTATAAGATCAGTTGTATCAAGGTTCTACAATTATTTCATTAAGAACAAACTTTCAGACATACCGTTGGTTTTGATGAAATCAGAACTGATTTGTCATGGCCAACCATGAAAAGGATCTACAGAACGAGTCCAGCAATCATTCAAAACCTACGTTTTAAATGGCGGTGAGAAATATATATTTATATTTTTAATTGAAGCATATATTAATTTAATTTACTAATTTACCTATAGGAAATCCGTTCGTTCCAAAAAGCGAGCAACAGGATAGAGTTGCTTTTAAGAGATACATAAAAAAATGTAACTCGTACGTTTTAACATTTCTGGAACAAAATGAGAGATCTACATATTTTGAAGTATTATATATTTATTCAAAAATATATATGCAATATAAATATGAACATTTCTCCACTTTAGGGTTTTCACGAGTTCAATAATGACGACTCAGAGCCCAGAACTTCGAACGACTCTTGTAAGTAAATGTAATTGTTTTACATTTGAAATTTCCGATACACTTATGTAATGAATGTCACCCATTGCAGTTCAACGAGCGTGTACTTCCTTTTACAAAGAAAAATTGAAAAACATACAGACAATGATGTTCTCGACCGTGCGACCACTAGCAGCCGCACTGAATATTCAAACGACAGCAAACAAACGTTAGGAGTACAGAAATAATGTTTCAAAATTCTACCGTTATTTTACCGAAAACAATTTCAAAACGTACCAATGTTACTCATCAAAGCAGAGCTCCAGGCTCACGGCCAACCATGGCAAGGGGCTGATAAGGAAGTAATTGAAAATTTCAAGGCTTTCGTTTTAAATGGCAGTGAGTAATATATCTTTTCATCTTGGATTAAAACTTATACTATATGACCAAGGCAGACATCGCCTGCCGTAGAACAAAATATAAACGAATAAATTAAAAATAAAGTTATTTTCAGACATTGAGATTGTTAAAAGTCAGTTCCAAACTACCAGAACTGAATTCTTAAAATGGATGAAATCCACATGCGAAAGTGTAAACCATTTCATCGAAGGACCCAAACCTGATGAGGAAGAGCCACCAAATCTTGATGTAAATTCCTTCAAATAAATATATGCACTATATAAATATAACTCTTTTTCACTTAGAATTTGAAACAAGCAATACAAGAGCAAAACAAATTGTTGATCAGGCAACAAAAAACTGCTTTCGCAATAACGAAAGACGAAATTGAAAAGCAGATTGCCAAAAACGTTACAATTTTACGTAAGTACGCAGAGATCTACATTTATTTACAAATTTATTATTCATTTTTATAATTTCCATTTCCAGAGGATTTGCAGAGAAAGCGCATGGAACTGCCACTCACCAGGATTAGGTTTCACCGAATTTTGCAGCAAAAACTGCAAATTTTGGAACAACAACAAATAAAAACCCATGATTTTTGCATATGCAATGACGTAATTACATTCTAATTAATTTTCAATGAAAATTAATTATAATTATGCATTATCTTTCAGCCATTAATTCCAAATATGGTGACCTGCAAAGGCAAATGGTGCCCCATCCGAATGTTTCATCGTAAATGCTTTGAACTTCCCGAGGCACAAAAAAATGCAATCATTTTCGTATGTAATTAAATAATTAAAAAATACTTCAAATTCCATGTACAAAATGAAAACCATGTAGGACTGTGGGTCTAACTGTCGACGTCGAAAAGCCTCTGCCCGTAATAAGAAATCATATAGGACTATAGGTCTAACTCTTCTTCTTCCTAATCCCTGCAATGTGTTAGAGCTACGCTGCTTCAACATATGCATATAGCATGAGGAAAAGAAAAGCACGCTATGGCAGCGAAATCTTTAGCTCTGCTGTGGTGAAATGCATTGCCACTTTTATTTTTAATTTTGGGCGAATTTTGAGTACATTACATGTAAAAATCTACCAAAATCATAAAATGATATGAGAAGCTTGAAAAACATAAAACTAATCAAGGAAACTCAATATCAAGGAGAAATAGATATTGTTTTTTTAGTCCTACCCTGTCTACATAGCTTTTTGATCACACTTTTTCAGCAAAAATACTGAATTCTATGTACAATCAAATTCGTAGCTGTAGTCAAAAATGTATGTAAATTTATTACAAAATGAACACATTCGTGCACATTGAACAAAAACATATCGTAATACATTTAGTAAAGTTTCAATTATGAACTTTTAAAGCGATATAAAAAACCAAGACGACGCCGTGTTTCTTTTATAATTTTCTTGCAAGTGGCATCATAGTGCCACTTTTTGTCTGCCTATATTCTTCGCTCGTTCATATGTATATTTCAGTTCGAATTGTGTATGTTGGTAAAACTGGCTTAAAAAACATAAAACTTAAATTCTATTTTAAACCTATCCTTCACAACTTCTGAGTGAAACACCTTTAACTTTTCAACGACTTTAAATTTTCGAAAGGAGCTCACTTATGGAAAAGAGCTTGAATAAGGCACTAGAGGAGAACCCGAAGGCTGGACCAAGGCCAATTTCCATCAAAGAGTACCAGCAGAGGCAAAGGAAACAGCTAATTTTAATCAAGCAGCAACAATGGAACGAAGAAAAATTAACAAAAATACCGAAAGTTCACCCACCAAAAAGATGCGGCGGTAGGAGAAACAAACAACATAAAAGGAGAGTATTTTTGTTGAACGACCAAAAAAATTCAGCGAAAACCAAACTCAAAAGGCCCTCTGGAAAGAAATATTGGCAATTGAAGAAGACTTGGCTCAGAGAGGACCGAAGCAGCAGAAGGATGCTGAATAAGCACCCCAACAAAAAATTTTTTAGCGACCATTGCGATTTCGCAGATCGTACCAAAAACCAAATAAGTACAAATGTGAAAATTTTTCTTAAATCAAATAGTAATGTCCAAAATGGCAAAATATTTTTTGTAAAAAAAAAATTTTATCAATTTCAAAACGGAAAAAAAGATTTAACAAAAAAAAAATAAAATAAAATATACATATTAAAACAAAAAGTTTTGGAAAAAAAAATTTCTTTTTAATTTCTCAAGAATACCTTAGTAAATTCAATATTGAATAAATCTTTATTTTTTAAATTAAGTTTAATATGAATTCCATCTTATATAAAACAAATTTTCAATTTTATTTTATCTGAAACATTACCAGAATACTAGCAAACAATCAAGAAAAAAAAAAACCAGAGAGTATATAGCACAATAAAATGAAAACTATGTAATAAATTCGAATCTCAAGATTTTACAATCTAAATTTTACAAATGAACATTTTCTTTCAAAGAAATATACCTTTTAAAACAATCTTTCAAATCGAAAATAAAATTTCTTACAATGGGAAAAACTCAATCAAAAGTATCCGATTCTCCAGCGAACATTATAAACGAAATCGAAGTTGAAGGAAGAAACTCGGTTGATCTTATTTGAATTGAAATTATGCTTTTAATATTGACCGTTCTGGCAATTCTTAAATTTGCATCGCACATTTATTCCACCCATAAAAATACATTAAAGAAAAAATATCTTACAAGGACTGCTTCAACGGAACAAATTTAGTTGAGTTGAAATAAAACGATTGTATATATTTCAAAACTTTAAAAAAAAAAAATTTTTTTTTAACTTTTATTAATGGAAAAACAAGCTTTGCCTTTGCGCTAATGTCATGGAAAAATATTTTTCAAAGCTTGACTAAACATAAAGAAACCTTTCTTAAGTCATATAAGAATCTAAATAAACAGCGACACATAAAAAGTGAAACAATTGTAAAACATTTAAATATCTTGCAAGAAAACATAAACTTCGTTCGTGCAACTATTAATGCATATAACACGAAGTTTACTAAAGAGCACAGATTAGTAGCACTGCAAATATTTCAAGACTTAAGAGAAAGATTAATAAGAATATTGGACAAATTTGAAATAGAGCAGGAAATTTCAACTTCTACCTCTCAATACATAGAAATTAAATATGAATAATTAAAAAATTCCGATATCCCAAACTCAACCGAATCCCTTTGGAGTGTTTTGACAAAATGCCACTCACGGTGACTGAGTTTCTAAGTAATGCCGCAAAGCTCTTACCAGATTTTGACGGCAGCGCAGAAAATCTGCAGCGATTTATAGACGCATTAGAGTTAGTGAATCTTATAAAAGAAAGCCACGAAACTGTCGCGGTGACTTTGATCAAGTCTAGACTAAAAGGTATGTTACAGTTCGAAACTTAATCTCAACTGAGAACTAAATAATTGAAATAATAAAAAAAAAATTAAAAACGTCTGTCAAATGCGAGTCAGTTGAAGTACTGACAGCAAAATTTATGAACCGTAGTGTGCTAATCCATGGAGGATTGTGGGATTATGCAAATGGTGTAAGCAAGGCTGAGGACGATTTGGGCTTTGCCGCTAATGACAGGAAGGCGCTTGCAACCATTATCTTAGGACTGAAGACATCCCTATTGACCCACGTAAGAAATTGTGTAACTTCTGCAGAAGCCTGGAGGAAATTGCGAGAAATTCACCAACCAACGGGACCGATTCAAAAGGTGACGCTGTACAAAAAGCTTTTGAATCTCAATATGGCGGAAAACGGAAAGATATCAGAGCATTTGGCCATGTTCACACAGAGAAAAAAATCAACCAGAAAACTGGTTAAATCAAAAGGAAAAACATACAAAACGGCTTCAACAAGGAATATTTTTAATTTAACAATTTTTCTTGTTGAAAAAAATAAAAATTTTCCTTTTGAATCAAGTTGAATTGACATCATAATTTTCAAAAATGGATTTCAATTTAAATTGTTAAACTAACCACGGACATAATTGAAATGACAAGATAATTTTTAAAATAAAAAAAAAAACATTTCAAAGATATCCATAAAAGAAGAAATGTCAAAACAAATTTACTTAACGTTGAAAGCAAATGGCCACAGTTCCCTCTGCTGAGCATAACCCTAAAAGTAGCCATCGGATGGACTTCATCCGATTTCGTCACTCCGTTGTCGTGACTGCTTTCGCATAGTGTTGAAACAAAATGAGTAAATACTACTTGATATCGAATACTTTTAGTCGATACTGAGTATATTTTGTACTCAATACTTACCACCAAGTATTTTCGCGGTATCGATACTTTAATGTCAGTATTTACTCATAATATTTTTCCTTGTATTAGTGATATAATTTGGGGGGTTTTTCCCTTTTTAAGGGACTTTTTCGATATCATTTTGAAATGGATTTTTCGTAACCATTTTCCTAGGAAGGGAATCGGATTTTTATAAATTGTCTTAAGGTTAAACCTGCGCCAAATTATTGGCAGCGCTGAAAAGAAACAGTAATTCAAAAAGAAATGGCCAAATGTATCCATGTTACGCGCTTGGATTCGACAAGTGCAAAGTGCCGTATTTGTTTCAAAACATTGAAGTATTGTACTACCTGGGTTATGATGTCTAAATACCAAGAGTCATAAAAATTTGCTTAATCTTGAGCAAGTACTACCTAGTATCGATACTTTTGGTTCGGTATTTTAGTGGTATCGATACTTGATCTCGATACATTAAATGAGTACTAGTATCGATACTTTCATGGTATCGTTTCAACACTACTTTCGCAATGCTTAAAAACATATAGTACTATAGATGGCACTTGGCAAAAAACGTGTGTGTTGAATTGAAGTAGGCCCCCTGTGCATGCATTCTTATGGAAAAATCAAAAACGTAGCACGCCCCCTGAAAACTCCGGTTCCGGTCTAACAAATATTTTATAATCTTGTAACATGAACTAAAATTTTTGTTAAAAATCAGATATATGCAAGTGTTAATCAAAGGTTTTTCATAAGAGCTCATTATATTTTACAGCAAAATATGTTATTTTTATACAATTAAAAATAATTAGATAAAATTTAGCTCATATTATTGAGGAACGCTAAAGGAGAGTACTCATGCGTCGAATATGACCGATTAACAAAAAGTTTCAATTCCACTACAGAACAGCTGATATGAAATATTCAGTGATATCATAACTAAAATTGCTCGATACATAACTAGTGGCTTAAGTATTTATGACAAATCATGATAAACAGAATGCATAAACTATATATTTTTGGAGATCTTCTGAATGAAAAAGGTACAGAATTGCATAAACTATCATAGAAATTTTAAAAAGTTTTACATTAAAAAGAAAACATTAAAAAATTTCATCGCAAGTATGTTTAGTTACAAAATTAAGTGAATACTCAAAAACTTATTGCATCACTAGTTCACCACGGAATTCGGTTGTTGTTGTAAGTGTCCTCCATATAGTACTATAGGTCTAACTCTTCTTCTTCCTAATCCCTGCAATGCGTTAGAGCTACGCTGCTTCAATATAGGCATAAGGCATGAGGAAAAGAGAAGCATGCTATGGCAGCGAAATATTTAGCTCTGCTGTGGTGAAATGCATTGCCACTTTTATTTTTAATTTTGGGCGATTTTCGAGTACATTACATATAAAATATCTACCAAACTCATAAAATGCCATGAAAAGCTTGGACAACATAAAAATAATCAAGGAAACTCAATATCAAGGAGAAAAATAAATTGTTTTTTTAGTTCTGCCCTGTCCACTTAACTTTTTGATCACACTGTTTCAGCGAAAATACTAAATTCTATGTACAATCAAATTCGTAGCCGTAGTCAAAAATGTATATCAATTTATTAAAAAATGAACACATTCGTGCTCATTGAGCAAAAACATATCGTAATACATTTAATAAACTTTCAATTATGAACTTTTCAAGCAATATAAAAAACCGAGCTGACGCCGTGTTTCTTTGATAATTTTCTTGCAAGTGGCATCATAGTGCCACTTTGTGTCTACCCGTATTGTTGTTGGTAGCTTTCTGGTGAATTTCTCGAAAGAGTTGAATTTCCTATTCCTGCTTAAGGTTTTTGTTGGTAGCTTTTTGGTGAATTTCTCGAAAGAGTTGAGTTTCCTATCCCTGCCTAATGGGGAGTTTCTTTTTAGCGGCAGAGGCCTTTCGACGTCGACAGTTAGACCTATAGTACTATATGGTGTCCTCTATATTACTATATGCTTAAAAAGTTCCAAGATGAATAAATGTCTTATATGTCCTATTTTATAAAACAAATGAGAATTATACCGAACGCAAAGAAATGTTATTAAACATATTTCCTTTTAAATCAACCCAAAATATTGTTGACTCAACCATTTTTATTTTGAATTTTTTGTTCTGCTCGAAAATCAAAAGGACTGTGAATAACAATGCGCCCTTTTAAAAAAAATCATAGCTAAGTTCGCTCAGTGCAGCGAAGTTGCTGAAAAACTGGCAGATGCTGGTATTGAAATACGCGGAGCTGCTTTCAATCATGCTGCTTTCAAGTTTGCCGAAGAGTTACGAGAATTTCGTAATAGCAATGGAAACACGCGATTTTTTACCGTCACTTGACGTTTTAAAAGCGAAGCTTCTAGAAGAAGGGGAACGGCGTTTCCAAAAAGAGAACATGAGTAACGGAGGTATAGAATGTCAGCAAGTTCTAGCGGTTCGTAATAATCAGAAGAAAAGAGACAAAACTAGTAAGAAAAACTACGAAGACAAAGAAAGAAAATTTAAGGGGAAATGTTTTGAGTGCGGCGAAGAAGGGCATTACGCACGATCATGTCCATCGAAAAAAAAATCAAAAAGAAAAAGGAGAGCTGTCTCTGTCTGTGTTAGCAGCAGCTGATTTAGAAAAGTTCGATAACACAACATTTTATGTTGACTCAGGAGCAAGTTCACATCATGTAGGACTGTAGGTCTAACTCTTCTTCTTCCTAATCCCTGCAATGTGTTAGAGCTACGCTGCTTCAACATAGGCATATAGCATGAGGAAAAGAGACGCATGCAATGGCAGCGAAATCTTTAGCTCTGCTGTGGTGAAATGCATTGCCACTTTTCTTTTTAATTTTGGGAGATTTTCGAGTACATTACATATAAAATATCTACCAAACTCATAAAATCATATGAAAAGCTTGAAAAATATAAAAATAATCAAGGAATCGCAATATCAAGGAGAAACAGAAATTGTTTTTTAGTCCTACCCTGTCCACATAACTTTTTGATCACACTATTTCAGCAAAAATGCTAAATTCTATGTACAATTAAATTCGTAGCCGTAGTCAAAAATGTATGTAAATTTATTACAAAATGGAAACATTCGTGCCCATTAAGCAAAAACATATCGTAATAAATTTAATAAAGTTTCAATTATGAACTTTTCAAGCAATATAAAAAACCGAGCTGACGCCGTGTTTCTTTGATAATTTTCTTGCAAGTGGCATCATAGTGCCAGTTTGTGTCTACCCGTATTGTTGTTGGTAGCTTTTTGGTGAATTTCTCGAATTTGTTGATATTCCTATTCCTGCCTAAGGTTTTTGTTGGTAGCTTTTTGGTGAATTTCCCCAATTTGTTGAATTTCCTATGCCTGCCTAATGGTGTATATCCCCATCGCGGCAGAGGCTTTTCGACGTCGACAGTTAGACCTACAGTCCTACATGGTTCACATCATGTGCTTTGCTCTTAAAAGAGATGAAAATGGCAAAATCGAGCGTTATAAGGCAAGGCTTGTTGCAAAAGGTTGCAATCAGCGCTTTGGAGTGTATTACAAAGACACTTTTTCGCCTGTATTGAGATATTCTTCACTTAGACTGGTAATATACATGCATCAGCCGGAAGGTTTTGAGGACCAAAAATATCCAACCAAGGTTTTGAAGCTGCACAAAGCTATATACGGTCTCAAACAATCCGGAAGAGAATGGAACGCCAAGCTGGATGAAGTCCTGGGATCAATTGGATTTTTAGCATGTGAAAATTAGCCATGTTTATATAAAATGCATTTTCAGGGCGAGTTTGTGATATGTGCGGTATACGTGGATGATATACTCATCGGTAGGCGCACTGATGTACCTTGAATTAACAACCCGACCTAATTCACTTCATTCTGTTACAAAGCTGGCTCAACGAAATGTGGACCCTTATGAAGAGCACATGAAGGCTACGAAAAATGTGCTCAGGTACCTGAAAAATTCTATTAATATGAAACTTTGTTTTTGTGCAGATTCCGAAGACTTAATTGGCTATGCCGATGCGGATTGGGCAGGGAATACCGTTGATCGAAAATCTTGTAGTGGCTACGTATTCTTTTCCCAAAATGGTCCAATTTCGTGGGTATCCAAGAAACAGCCTGTAGTAGCACTCAGTAGTACGGAAGCAGAGTGCATATCGGTGTCTAATGCAGCGAAAGAAGCGATTTTTTTGAAACGTTTGCTGAAGGAACTTGACGAAAGTTCTGAAAAACCTTTGAAGATAAATGTCGACAACCAAGGTGCTATGAAGTTGGCTTGCAACCCCGTGCTATATAATAGAAGCAAGCACATTGATATAAAGTTCCCCCATATTCGAGATATTGTAAAACGAAAGGAAGTTGAGCTGGTTTATTGTCCTACAGAAGAAATGATTGCGGATATTTTTACCAAAAATTTGTCAAATTTAAAACATTCAAAGTTTGTAAAGTCATTAAAGTTATTATGAAATTTTATGTAAACGAGCATTCACGTTGAGGAGGCGTGTTCAAATAATTTGTGGTTGGTGACTCCCTATAATGTTGCAACGTGCATGTTCGGCTTTAAAATTATTGCTATTACATTTTTATTTTATCGATTCTTGTCTATTATTCGTTTCTATGAGTTTGTTCTGAATAAACGTCTTTTGTAACAGTTTATGAATTTCTCGGTCTAATAATTTTCTTAAATTAACACAAATTGTATTTGCTTTTTTTGAAATACTCATTAAAAAAAGTCATCAGTCTAAACGGTCTATTCCAGTCGGAATCTGCAAAGCCTTCAAAACTTTTTCAAGACTTAAATGACTTACTTTATCCGAGCCTTCAAAGTGGTGTAATTCCTCAACAACTGGCCAAAGTTTACCAACGAGAGCTTGTCAAATTTGAGTTCCAAAATTATGTAATGCCAGCCGAATGCATCAATTTTGGTTATGAATTCAATTACCAAAGCATACATTGTAATTCAACCCAACTGCTGGCAATAAAACAACGTTGCAGGGGCTTCTACGTGAAATTGATTGAGGAAATTCAAAATAGAGTACCAAAAAATATCAGCATTTTGGAAAAAGTCATTTTGTTTAGCTCTATACACGCATGCCAACAATTTAAAACAAATATAACCGATTTGGCGGTTTCATTTCAAAATGTTTGTGGCGATGTGGATGAGACTTAAAGGGAGTGGAACTTATTGCAGCGTTTAGAAATAAAAAGTGAAACCTGTGACGAGTATTGGTCCAGAGCGATTAATAAAACTGATGCAGGTGGTGAGGGCCGATTCCGACATATTGCTGAACTCGCGGTGGCGCTGTTGTCCTTGCCGTTTTCAAATGCTTCAGTGGAAAGGGCGTTTTCAGTTCTTAACATAAATAAAGAAAAATTAAGGAATCGAATGGAAGTAAGAACCGCAGACGCAATAATGCGCGTGCGAGGTTTCCTGAAGAAGAGGTGTATTGAATTCGAAGCGACACCAAAAATGTTGGAAATGTTCTGCAATGATAATATTTATCAAAGCGATTTCGACAAAGAGTTGTTGGAGGAGTTTTCGAAACTATGAAATGAGGAAGAAAATATAATAAAAATATGCGTATGTATAAATATAGTACATGGAATGCGAAGTTTATTGTTTTATTTATTTAGGGAATCTGTCAAATTTGCTGTTGTTTTTTCCAAATTACTTTTTTTTATTCAGTACGAATTTCGTACTTTTTAGGGGGCACATTTCGAATCTAGGGGGATTTAAGGAGCTTTTTAGGAGGAGCTACCTGGCAACACTGAAAAAGAGAAATATATTATTAAATATAAAACAAATAAAGAACACAAGACAGTAAAATATTTCGTTCGGAATTCATAATGTTGAATTCCAATCCTGACAATGTTCTAAACAAGCGAGGATCACGAACAAGGTAGAACATTAATCCGGATGTGGAATCCAGCTAGCTTCATCGACGTTTTCCCCACTGGACAGCGGAACTCCCCATCGCCGGAAATCAAGCCCAACTCCTGGAGCTTCTGTATGGCCGTCAAAGGCATTAAATGTAGTGAAAAATAAGTTATTAAAGTCCACTCATCATTTGCTATACGCAAAGGCTCAGAATCTTTACCATTGTAAGCAAAAGATATTTATATGAGATCAACTAGGCCTTGAACCATGTATACGAGATCAATGTAGCTTTGAGATAGTTGACCTGTTAGAAAAAATTATTATATATGGCGAGATTTTTTTGAGAAATAAAAAAATAAGAAATAAATATATCAGCCGAGTAGAATCCTGTACGAAGGATTCGAGTGGTCACGAAAAAGGATCAGCGATTTTATTATTTCTACAGCTCAGGTGTGGGGAATCACCTCTATATTTAACGACGATTATTTTAAATAGACGAAAAAGGACGCAAGTATAATGCCGCGCTTATTAAAGCAATGGATAATTGTAACAAGATGTACAATAAATAAAATGGAACTAGTTATGGTTGGAGTGTATCGATCGCCCAGTAGCTCGGAGAGGGAATTCTGTGATATATTTTATAAATGCCTGGAAAGTTTAACCGTAAGGTACATAAAAATATTAATTGCTGGTGACTTCAACATTGATTGGATGAAGGACAATATATTCAAAAGGGAAATCATAAGTGTAATAAATGATGGTGGACTTAAACAAAAAGTGAACGAATACACAAGAGTAACTCAAACATCAAGACCTCTAATCGATCTAGTCATAACAAACATACCGAATACTATAGCAAAAATACAAGACGAAGCCAAAATCTCCGATCATGAAACATAATGATAAGTATAAAATGTGATAACCCGAAAAATTTCTGTGATAAAATAGCAATAAGTTATTTTAAGTATAATAGAAACAATATTGGTGATCAGCTAAGAAATGAATTGGCAACCACAAGTCGAATAATCAATATACAACAACGTGCTATACATCTGGAGAGTAAAATAAAGTCTGTGATACAAAAAAAACGTAAAAATCAAAGTGAGTGATACAAACAAAATAAATGAGTGGTACAATAACACACTTCGTGCAATAAAGAAGAAAAAAATCGAAGCATATAAAAAATCAAAACTCTTAACCACGCCCGTAAGTTGAGAAATGTATAGAGTAGCGAGAAATATGTACAAAAATAAAATAAATTATGAGAAAAATCAATACATAAAGCGTAAAATACCAAATTCAACAACACAAAAGGAAATTTGGAGCTTCTGGCGAGTCACTATCGATGTGTGTGGCCTGGTGTTGTACTGATGGAACACAATTCCTCTCCTATTGGCCAAAGCTGGCCGCTTATGGGCGATTGCTTCCTTCAGACGGTCCAATTGTTGACAGTAGAGTTCAGAGTTAAGAGTTTTGCCGTATGGGAGCAGCTAATAGTAGATAATTCCCTGCCAATCCCACCAAACACACAGCAAAACCTTCCTGGCCGTCAATCCTGGCTTGGCCACCGTTTCCGCCGGTTCACCGTGTTTCGACCACGACCGTTTTCGCTTGACGTTGTCGTAAGTGACCCACTTTTCATCACCAGTCACCAACCGCTTCAGAAATGCGTCGATTTTGTTGCGGTTCAGCAGCGATTCGCAGATGGAAATTCGGTCTATGAGGTTTTTTTGCGTTAACTCGTGTGGCACCCATACATCGAGCTTCTTTTTGTATCCAGCCTTATTCAAATGGTTCCAAACGGTTTTTGTGCAATCTTTAGCTCTTTTGCAATCGAAACAGTGCTAACATGACGGTCGGACTCGATAATTTCCATGATTTTATCGACATTTTCGACAATTGGCCTTCCAGTGCGTGGTGCATCCTTGGCATCGAAGTTACCGGAACGGAATCGACGAAACCAAAATTGCGCATGATTGGCTGTTACAGTACAGTACAGGTCCATAAACGCTATTCACATTTTCAGCCGCCTGGCTTGCATTTCTCCCGTATCGAAGAAAAACTGTAAAATGTAGCGAATTTTCTCTTTGCTGATGTCCATCTTTGACAAGCTCTCAAACAAAACTGAATCAATCAATCAAAAAAGTGTCAAAAAAGCTTTTTTAGTAGGAACTGTCATCTTTCTAATGCCCCCTAGCGGAACACGATCGGACTTATACAACGCGAGATGCAGATAAATTACGCCATCTATTGGAAAAATAATGGATTTCTTTTTACTACACCTAATATCTAGGAATTCAGATAGACGAAGAAATAAAAATGGGAAATCATATAGAATATATGTGCAAAAAAATCGGGAAGAAAATTGGATTTTTGAAGAGCATAAGAAATAAAATGGACACAATGACAGCGACAACTATATCAAACACAATGATAAAACCTCATTTCACATACTGTGCGACGCTAATATATACAAGCTGTAATAGAATACAAATAGACCGACTACAAAAACTACAAAATAAAAACATGAGATGTATACTAAAACTAAATACACACTAGTAAGAATTATGCTTGCTTCACTGAAATGGTTAAGCATAAGGCAAATGCTCAAGCTAAACACAATTACAGCGGTGTTTAAAATAAAATATAATCTCGCGCCAGAATATTTAATCGAAAAAGTCAACTTAGTCAGAGAAGTGCAAACGTATGGACTCAGGAACGCAGAAGATTTCAGAATAACAATCCAAAGGAGAACATCAGCTCAAAATTATATTTTATATAAAGGGCTTAGAATATTCAATGAACTACCGCAAACAATAAAATTTCAAAATAATATTCATGTATTTAAACGTCAATGTAAACAATATATTGTAAATGACACTAGAAACTTAGATGAAATATGACAAATGTAGAAGGCTGCAAGGCATATAAAATGCTAATAATAAAGAATTTCTATCTTCTATCTATCTATCATAATTGGGCTGCACACGCATTTCGGAGAGGTTCCATTTTCTGCAGCGGAGTGTAATCTTCACTTGGAGAGTATTTAACAAAAAAATTAGAGAAATGTGTTAAGCCCGCATAGGAGGATTTAAATTTTCAACTTCCGGTGTAGGTGTTTCAGAAAATCATTCCGTTTCAATCATATAGAACTATAGCTGCAACTTCGGCCAAAAGCTATTACGTGGTACACCACACTTCTATACGTGGTTCGCACAAGCACTCGACTATATGGCGTGATCACCAAGTTGAACTTTTTCACCAAATCATGCCATTACGCGCCAAAATTTGCCGAAGTTGCAGCTATAGTTCTATATCCGTTTCAATTTTTTACAACACTTTCCAAGGGAAACGAAACTTAACTTTCACTAAAAAAAAATTCAACGAAGAACAAAAATTGCAAAAGTCAACAAAATGTTTGGTTGATTTGAAACGAAATATGTTGAATAGCATTTCCTTAACAAAAAAAAAACAACTATTTATTTCAAGCAAACATTTATAACTTACATTTACATATTACTTACATTTTTTTTTATCCCCAATAGTCAAGATTTAGATACAGAGACATCTGTATGGAAAACAAATTATGTGCGAACGAGGGAACACAAAAAACTCGTTCTCATGCAGATCTTATTACGTCTAAATAGCGACATAGGGGAAATCCATATATTACGTCAGCATGTTTTTGCTCATTTTAGACCCGCTCCTCCCCCTTATCAACAATCGTCATCATCCCGTTGCTTGTGACACACGGGGATGAGAGAAAAACGCATCGCTGAACGTCATATAGGACTATAGGTCTAACTCTTCTTCTTCCTAATCCCTGCAATGTGTTAGAGCTACGCTGCTTCAACATATGCATATAGCATGAGGAAAAGAGAAGCACGCTATGGCAGCGAAATCTTTAGCTCTGCTGTGGTGAAATGCATTGCCACTTTTAATTTTAATTTTGGGAGATTTTCGAGTACATTACATATAAAATATCTACCAAACTCATAAAATGCCATGAAAAGCTTGGAAAACATAAAAATAATCAAGGAAACTCAATATTAAGGAGAAATAGAAATGGTTTTTTTTTGTCCTACCCCGTCTACATAACTTTTTGATCACACTTTTTCAGCAAAAATACTAAATTCTATATACAATCAAATTCGTAGCAGTAGTCAAAAATGTGTGTCAATTTATTACAAAATGAAAACATTCGTGCACATTAAGCAAAAGTATATCGTAATATATTTATTAAAGCTTTAATTATAACTTTGAAAGCTATATAAAAAACCGAGCTGACGCCGTGTTTCTTTGATAATTTTCTTGCAAGTGGCATCATAGTGCCACTTTGCGTCTACCCGTATTGTTGTTGGTAGCTTTCTGGTGAATTTCTCGAATTTGTTGAATTTCCTATTCCTGCTTAAGGTTTTTGTTGGTAGCTTTTTGGTGAATTTCTCGAAAGAGTTGAGTTTCCTATCCCTGCCTAATGGGGAGTTTCTTATTAGCGGCAGAGGCTTTTCGACGTCGACAGTTAGACCTACAGTCCTACATGCTGAACGTCCCTCGCTTTCAAACCAACTGTGTCGGTGGTGATTTGTCGCCTAATATGAACAGCGACTAAGCTGCGGCTTCGTATATTAAACAGCCTCAGCACATTGATTTTATTTTGAAGCTTTGGCTTCATATGTGAAATGAGGAATTTGAGCTTTGTTTTAGCCTCCGATTAAAAAATATATAGCTGTTTATCTGTGTAGGGTATACTATGGTCTGGTTCGCTTTACTATAACACCCTTACTTGTTTCATTTTGGAACATGAATTTTAAAAATATATAAATTCCTTTTATGTCGAATTATCTTGCTTTTTATTTGGTTTTATTATGTTTTAAGAACTCTTTTGAGTACTCGTTTCAGTATCGATAAAAGCTTTGCGCTTAGAGTATTTGTGCATCGCTGACGAAGTCGTTCAATTTAAATGCAATATTGAATACTGATTTGCGGGGGTCGCAGATACTCAAACCATGTAGGACTGTAGGTCTAACTGTCGACGTCGAAAAGCCTCTGCCGCTAATAAGAAACTCCCCATTAGGCAGGGATAGGAAACTCAACTCTTTCGAGAAATTCACCAAAAAGCTACCAACAAAAACCTTAAGCAGGAATAGGAAATTCAACAAATTCGAGAAATTCACCAGAAAGCTACCAACAACAATACGGGCAGACAAAAAGTGGCACTATGATGCCACTTGCAAGAAAATTATAAAAGAAACACGGCGCACAGTGGTATTTCGGTGGCAGAAATTCGATTTTTTGACCACTGAATTTCAAAATTCTAATGATGCAGTTTTATTAAGAAATGCTTCATTATGTAAAATCAATCATTTCCTTGCCGAAAATGAAATATGTTTTATTATAAAAAATATACCAAAGTTGCGCAAATATTGTACTTCAAGAAGTGATGAAGATTGTTATGCAATTCAGTGGTGCATTTTTTGAAGATATTTTGTTTCTAATCTTTTTATTGCTTTTTATATTAAAATATAGTATTTCTTGATTCAAATTGCAAAAAAATTATCTTGATTATGTAAATGGTTCAACAGATATGCGCAAATCAAAATGGTTCTATAAATTGAAGCTTTTGTGATTTTCCATGGAAAAAAAGTAAGTTGGCTACGTTGAGCTACGTGTGCTCACTGCAAAAAAATTAAAGACAAGAATGTTTTCTTTTGTTTAATGCAAAAAAATTTACCGATTTTGACCGATCCTTGAAAAAATCACTAATTTTATAAAAAAGGCCACGAAAATTCTTCAATAAAAATTTCAAAAAAGCGCAATATGTTGCATACTTTTAGGCATGAGCTTCTTTAATATTATAAATTAAAACAACAATTTATTAACAATATGTCAAAAATGCATAACAAAATAAAGTAAACAAACCCATATGTTTTAAGAAACAAATCGGCAAATCGGTAACACAAATAATTTATAAATCGCGCCCATTACTTAAAAAAAAGTACACATATAACAAAATGAGTTTATTTTCTGTTTCATATAGTGAATTAAGTGAAGAGCTTATTAATCGCGGTCAAAATGTCAAATCGTTAACCGATTTTATAAAAAAGAAAAATTCAGAGTTAACTGAAGATGAAATTGAGATAGTGAAAAAAGCAGTTCAGAAGCGATTCGTTAGTCATTTTTGTAAACGCTGGAAAGAATCTTGCCAAAAAATTTCGTATTTCTATACAAAAAATGATTCATGGCTAAAAAGTACGTTCCAAAACAGTTAATACGAATTTCGAAAATTATAACAATTTGTTTATATTTTTTTGTTAGATATATTTGAAGTATCACTAGGTGATGACCAACCTAGTTGCTCAACGAAAAGGGGAAGACCAGCATTGGATTTCGAGAATTGCAGTGAACGTACTAAAAGGTTGAAAGCTGCTAATTTAGCCTCCCAGTACACCCAACAGCATTTACTTATGGCAAGTTCAAGTGGCAATGCAAAAACGAGATTGAATGCATATATTCCTTCGTCAATTGCGTTAACGTTGCTGATGGATGGAGATTTAACTAAGTATCAGTACGAAACCATTAAATATGTCCTGAAAGGACAAGGTTATGATATTTTGCCGCCTTATATAAACGTATTAGATGAGAAGAAAAAATGTTATCCCGATGAAATCAAGGTATCAGAAAAGGAAGCCTCTGTTAACTTGCAGAATTTGATGGATCATACTACAAAGCGCCTTTTTAAAAGCTTTTCTGAGGAAATCGTTAACAATATGGAAAATTCTAATTGCACTCTTACGTCTAAGTGGGGGTGCGATGGTTCTTCCGGTCACGTAGAGTACAATCAAAGTTTGCCAGCTGATGTAAGCGACAAAAATATGTTGTTGGCATCGATGGTGCCTTTATGCTTAAAATCAACAACTGATGAAGAATATTGGCTCAATAAAAGTCCATCGTCTACAAGATACTGCCGTCCAATTTCCTTCGAATTTTCTAAGGAGACTAAAGAAAAGGTTTTAGAAATTGTTGGAAAAATAAAGTCCGATATTACTATATTGAGAAATACGGAGGTTGATGTATGCGGCAAACAATTTAATGTTAAACACAATTTGGTGTTCACAATGCTGGATGGCAAAACAGCTCAAACAGTTACAAATACTACTTCACCAGCCGTATGTTTTATTTGCAAAGCGAAACCGTCTGAAATGAATGATTTAGACAAAATTGCAACGAGATCCATTGACAATGAGGCTTGCAAATTGGGCATATCATCATTACACGCTCGAATAAAATTAATGGAATGCATACTTCATGTGGCTTATAACATGAATTTTCAAAAATGGTCTGCGATCGATGCAAAAAATAAAGTAATTAAACAAGAAAATAAGCTCCGAATTCAAAAGGCATTCAAAGAACGAATGAATTTACGAGTAGATGCTGTAAAACAAGGAACTGGGTCTTCAAATGACGGCAATACCTCAAGGCGTTTTTTTTCAAATCCAGCACTAGTTGCTGATATAACAGGTGTTGATGAAGAAATTATAGATCGCTTCCGAATTATTCTTCAAATAATAACATGTGGACAAAGGATCGATTCTGAGAAGTTTAAAAAATTTTCCTGGGATACGGCTAAGTTATTTGTAAAGAAATATAACTGGTACTTTATGCCTGTTACTGTGCATAAAATTTTAATACATGGAAAGGACATCATTGATGCAGCAGTACTTCCTATTGGTATGCTCTCAGAGGAAGCAGAAGAAGCACGTAATAAAGATTACAGGAGGTATAGGCTGATGTTTTCTAGAAAGTGCAACAGAACTTCAACAAATACTGACGTTTTTCATCGTCTGCTTGCGACATCTGATCCTTTTATAAGTAGTCTACGACGTCAACCTGGTAAAGAGCTTTTAGAATTAGATGATGTAGTTAAAGAAATGATTGTAAGTGAATAAAATGTTGAATATTGACTCATTTTGTTTATAATTAAATGAAGATATAAAGCAATTTTTACTATTGGTCCAAGGAAGGTACCCCTAGGGACTGACCAATTTTAACCATTTTTACCACACACCTATAACTTTGGTTTCTAAACATTCTGGCCAAGTTTCGTGAAGATCGACTAACATTCATATGTACCCCACATATAAATTTGGAATAAAGCTCCATGGGGAGTACCCCTAGGGACTGACCGATTTTGACCATTTTTGAAATTTTTCTTAACTAGGCTAAAAAAATGAACTGTGCTAAATTTCATGACCCTAGGAGCAATCCTTCTATTTTTTGCCAAGAAATGTATGAAGCAATACCACTGTGCGGCGTCGTCTTGGTTTTTTATATCGCTTTAAAAGTTCATAATTGAAACTTTACTAAACTGTATTACGATATGTTTTTGTTCAATGTGCACGAATGTGTTCATTTTGTAATAAATTTACATACATTTTTGACTACAGCTACGAATTTGATTGTACATAGAATTCAGTATTTTTGCTGAAAAAGTGTGATCAAAAAGTTATGTAGACAGGGTAGGACTAAAAAAACAATATCTATTTCTCCTTGATATTGAGTTTCCTCGATTAGTTTTATGTTTTTCAAGCTTCTCATATCATTTTATGATTTTGGTAGATTTTTACATGTAATGTACTCAAAATTCGCCCAAAATTAAAAATAAAAGTGGCAATGCATTTCACCACAGCAGAGCTAAAGATTTCGCTGCCATAGCGTGCTTTTCTTTTCCTCATGCTATATGCATATGTTGAAGCAGCGTAGCTCTAACACATTGCAGGGATTAAGAAGAAGAAGAGTTAGACCTATAGTCCTATATGACTCAAACGTAATCTAAAATGAAGGATCATCTCTACTTTGTTGTTTGCAACTTCAATTTTACTTTAAAAGGGTCAAAATATGAAGTTACGGCATGTTTAAAACTCGCAAATTTTTCGACTTATTTTTGACAGTCAGCTGATTTTTACTACACTTCACCACACCATTTGGAGCCATATAGCATTTTGACAGGCTTTCCCATACCGTAATACTTGGACGAAAACACTTCGAGCGGATCTGCGCAACCTTTTTTTAAAAAACACTTAAAAAATATTTTATCAAAATGGAATGCAAAGCCTACATTATGATCCCAAATGCTTTTGAGAAATTTCTTTAAGGCTTTAATCGTTTTCCCATCAACTTATTTTTGTGAACAAATATTTTCAGATTTGAAATACATTTGTTCAAAGCAGCGCAAAACATTTAAAAAGTATTCTTTTGATAAGAAATTGTGGCGGTGTGGTAGGCATTGAAAAATGCATTGAACATGACGCCTTTATATAGCCGAATATATGTTTTTTGTTAAGTTTTTCCACGCTAGTAATCTTATATTTCATTGATTTATGAAAACTATTTTATTTTTTACTAACAAGTTATGGAAACTCAAAATTTTATTGAGCGCACGCAATTAGTGTTGAAATTTTTTTCAGCGCATTCGCTCTCTTGCTCACTAACACAAATGCCTTTCCCATTTTGGAGATGCCTCCCAGCGGGAAGTTTGTTCTTCGATTACCTTATTCGTCGAGGAATTCTTCGATGAAAGGGTCATAGGAGAATGCTTCGAAGGAAAAGGTAAGGGAAGCGGAAAAATTATTGCTCACATAGTCGTCGTAGACTTTTTGATGAGGGGTTCGTCATAGAATTCTTCAACAAAGAAGTAAGCGAAAGAGGTAACGAACGAATTTTCAATGACATCGCCGTGTTAATTTTCATCGACGCGGGTAAGTGGTAGACATATGTTGTATCGATTACCTCGCTCGTTTACCAATGTCTACCTTTTCCCGCTGGGCTGATATAAATCAAGAGGCGCCATGATCAGGGATGCCCACCACTACATTGAAAGCTTGCGATAGTGTGTGTGCGCATTGCACTGAAGAACGTTTTTCGCCTTTTTCAGTTCTCTCTTTTTGCTTCATCCGACATAGGTCCTGCTCGTTCGCTGCCTGATGTCAGACTAAACAGGTTTCGATTTCTCAGCTTGCTTGTTGCCTTTTGTGTATGTACACAAGCATTTGCTCTCAATGCTCCGAAGCTTGCTCCGCGGGCATCCCTGGCCATGATAGAGATCTCTCCGTCAATGCTTCAAATAAGGGATGGGCGATATTGCCAAAAGTATCGACTTCGATAATATCGGCCGAAAGGAGTATCGCTCGATATTTACCGCATTTCTATATCGATATATATATTTATATTTTATTATAGTGTAGATTTATACTGCGGAAAATGCAGATATTTATTTTATTTATCAAAGATAGTAGGTTTTAATTGTTTTGTGTACATAACTTGACTTTATTAGATCTTTAAAAGGACTAATTCATTTGAGGCTTCAGGTGCTTTCACTCCCAGCTAACAATTTCAAATTTTCAAAGAATTCATGACTATACAATTGGTTTTTTAATTAAAATTTTGGCATCTTCTTTGTTCCCTATGCTTTTTTAATAAGTACATCAGCAAAGGGAGCGAGGAGATCAAGAAAAATCGTACTCCGATATTGGAGTTTTAGCATAGATTTCCGATATTTCGAAAAATAAAAACATCACTCAAAAATTTCGTATCGATGTTCAAAAAATTTCGATCTTTCTAAATTTATAGAAGACGCTTAGAAAAAAAAGGACTATACGTGAATGGGGAATGAGGATTTCGAATCTGAGCTGGGTGAAAAACCCTTTGACGGTATTATTCGGTATTATTATTCGAAAAAATAAATTGAAAAGATTGGCAATATAACTTTTTTCAATTGTCAGACGAACGAACTAACTGAATTTAACCAATCATTTTGAAATCAATCTCTTTATTTTTATTCCAAGGCAAAATATGATCCAACCAATTTCCAAAAACAGTTTTTCACATTCGAGATTCAATAAGCGACAATTTACCACCCACGCAAGTCTGACAAAGAGGGCCACCAACAAGCAACTTTTTAATTAAAATAAGCTTCTTATGATGTAGAAAATGAGATTGCGTCTATTGAAAGAAAAATGCATGCACCTGACTTCTTGTGAATGGACAAGACTTCAATTTCACCTTCAAAAAACTTTCCCTTAACTTTCCTTTTGTCGAACCACATTGCATCGAAAGTCGCAGCAGGTTCCTTGAAAGGGATACGGATGCTTTTATTGAAGCTTTGAAAATGAGTTCGTTTCAATAATTGAAATTTTCAAGAATCAAAAAAGAACATGAAGCGAAATTGATTGCGTTTTTTTCGGTTTTGGTTCGCATTAGCATTCATGAGAGGTTTCTGTTACAAAGAATTTCTTATAAAAATGATAAGTAAAGAGAGTGCTACATTAAATCAAGGGAATTTGACGTCAATTGCTAATCGATTATGTGTTTCTTGATTCAAAAATTCCTTTATATAAAATAAAATGTAACATACTCTTGAGACTTAAGGACTCAACGCTGTTAAAGTAAATTGAAAGGAAGTAACGAGCTTAATTTTTTGAAGTAAGGAAATCAGAGTTGAAACTTCGATGACAGGTCGACAAAAATATAAAAGAATATATGATTTAATTGCAACCCTGTGAGTCAGATTACTTGTAGTTATCGTATGCGTTCAAGTAGCGAATGTAAGTCAAAATACAATAGTGGTATTCACTATCCAGTGCATGTGCATGTGCATTTGCAAATTTTATTTTTGTCATTGTTTTATAATTATCGATGTTGCAAGCATTCAGAACCTTAAAACGATGGCCAGTTTTAATCGGAGATAATTCGTAAATGTTGCTTATTTTATGGTTCATTTACTCCGAAAGTGTAGCGGAAATTCAACTCTTTCGAGAAATTCACCAAAAAGCTACCAACAAAAACCTTAAGCAGGAATACGAAATTCAACTCTTTCGAGAAATTCACCAGAAAGCTACCAACAATAATACGGGTAGACACAAAGTGACACTATGATGCCACTTGCAAGAAAATTATGAAAGAAACACGGCGTCGGCACGGTTTTTTATATTGCTTGAAAAGTTCATAATTGAATCTCTATTTAATGTATTACAATATGTTTTTGCTTACTGTGAACGAATGTTTTCATTTTGTAATAAATTGACATACATTTTTGACTACGGCTACAAATTTTATTGTACATAGAATTTAGTATTTTTGCTCAAACAGTGTGATCAAAAAGTTATGCGGACAGGGTAGGACTAATAAATCAATTTATATTTTTCTTTGATATTGAGTTTCCTCTATTAGTTTTATGTTTTTCAAGCTTTTCATATCATTTTATGATTTTGGTAGATATTTTATATGTAATGAATCGAAAATCTCCCAAAATTTAAAATAAAAGTGGCAATGCATTTCACCAGAGCAGAGCTAAATATTACGCTGCCATAGCATGCTTCTCTTTTCGTCATGCTATATGCCTATGTTGAAGCAGCGTAGCTCTAACACATTGCAGGGATTTGGAAGAAGAAGAGTTAGGCCTACACTCGTATATGTTTTTCATTCACAATTGATAAAAATTTCTGACTACCGCTCAATCAGTCATTTTTAGGTTTATTTCAACAGGAACCATATAGAACTATAGCTGCAACTTCAGCCAAAAGCTATTACGTGGTACACCACACTTTCTATTACGTGGTTCACCACCACAATCGACTTATGGCGTGGTTCACCACAGTTGAACTTTTTCACCAAATCATGCCATAACGCGCCGAAATTTGGTCGAAGTTGCAGCTATAGTTCTATATGACAGGAACATTTTCATAAAAAGGTCTACAGTTGCGTAAATTATTTCAACAATGGAGGAAAGCTATTATATTACAATCTTTTTACAGTTTTAAATAAGTTTATTAATTAATTAATTTATCAAGCATCAGAAATGGAAAATAAATTGGTAAAGCGTGTGTCAATCAACCGAAATCAAACATGGCTTGTTGCTTTCATGTTTAATAAAACAAATATACTAATATTGATGGTAGAATTGATGGAAATTTAATTACCCGTTTTCACATAACAAAGTTAAGGCTTTATAAATTGCAAATGCGTTTAAGAGGACAATATTAAGATATTAAATTTCGCTTTAAGTGCCACTTACTTTAGAAGAGCATCGATGGCACAAATTAAACGGCGTCACATATATTCCACAAAACGTCAGCTTCTGATTTGGTAGTATTATTTCGGATGTAATAAATGATTATCGCAATCATGATGGAGTACCATAAAGTTCTGAAGGATGTCGGCACTTCAAAAGCTGATATCTATTTCTAATTTTCTTCATCAATTTAATTAGTTATATTCATGCATGATTGTCCTCATCACAGTTCAATTTTGCAAGCAAATGTCACGTCATACTCCAGAAAACAATCGAAGTCTTCATGTGAATGCTAATCAATTTCACTTCAAACATAAGCACAAAATTTAATGTGACATTCATAGCAACGAGTGTCGCTTGATTCCCTACACTGAGCGAACTCAACCATGATTTTTTTAAAAGGGCGCATTGTTATTCACAGTCCTTTTGATTTTGGAGCAGAACAAAAATTTCAAAAGAAAAATGGTTGAGTCAACAACATTTTTGGTTGAATTGAAAGGAAATATGTTTAATTACATTTCTTTTCGTTCGGTATAATTCTCATTTGTTTTATAAAATAAGACATATAAGATATGTATTCATCTTAGAACATTTTAAGCATATAGAACATTTTAAGCATTGCGAAAGCAGTCACCAAAACGGAGTGACGAAATCGGATGAAGTCTATCCGATGGCTAATTTTTGGGTCATGTTAATTAATTTTTTTTTACATTTCTTCTTGTATAGGTATTTTTTTTTTTTTTTGAATATTTTTAAAAAATATCTTGTCATTTCAACTATGTCCGTGGTTGGTTTAACAATTTAAATTTAAATCCATTTTTGAAAATTATCATTTCAATTCAACCTGAAATATGGTTGATTCAAAAGGAAAATTTTTTATTTTTTCAACAAGAAAAATTGTTAAAATTAAAAATATTCCTTGTTGAAGCCGTTTTGTATGTTTTTCCTTTTGATTTAACCAGTTTTCTGGTTGATTTTTTTCCCTGTGTATTATAATGAACAACAAAACTCATAAGAGCATCATAAATATGCTCATTTGTGTCGAGTGTCTCACCCTTTCTTAATTAAGCATCTTATGTATTTTCAAATGACTTCTACATTATTTCACCTGCATGGAATTAGGACTTTTGAAAGCGTAATTAGAAGTCAAAGAATCATAATTACTTCAAAAGGATACGCGAAAGGAACATTAAGCATTTATTTGAAGGGGTGAGTTTTCTTAAGAAGCTCGAACTTGTTTCTGTTCAGAAGTAAATATTGTGTCTTGGTTATAAAAAAATGCAAGAGAAAAAAATAGTCAAATTTTGGCCAGAAAAGATACTGACCCAAATGGTGACAACCACACAAAGCAAAAACCTAAAATGCTCGACTTTGCTACCCCAATAGAGCCATAAAAACATTATTGACCGGGACGATTCACCTCATGGCAGACCAACGCAGTTTTCTATGGTTTTGTTTGAATGGTTTATTAAAGACAAAATACAAAAATCGCAAGCCACATATGTATAATGTATGTCTGATTGAGAGACAGCTTTGCACAGACGTGTTTTTACACTCAGCGTAAGCACGGTATAAATTTCACGCCCACAAATGGAGATTTTTCGTAACCTACGAAACATAAGGCGTAGAACGAGCACGTTCCGTCCACTGTCAAGCCCGCAAACATTAATTTTGTGTAACTTTCGTACGGAAATGAAAACATAGTGCGCCAATAATGTCGGGACGCTGGGTATTTCAAAGTCGGGCTTAACCGACTTTAACTTTCTTACTTGTTTGTATTGCATTTAAACCAGGGTTCGAAAAGCCTGGATTTTTTTCATTCAAAAGGCTGAAGCTGAGCTGCGACTGTGTAAATTTCAACAGCTCAGCCACAGCTGTTTGTTTTACGCAGCCACCTCGCAGCCTCAGCCTTAAAATTTAAACAAACGGCTGAGCTGTGGCTGAGCTGTTGAAATTTACACAGCCACAGCTAGGTTTTTTGAAAATTGGCTATTTGATAGTCAGCCAACAGCTATTTTTTAGTGCTTTAGCTGTTTGGCAGCCAGCCTTTCGAACCCTGCTATGAATACCGCTCGCGATTTGCTTGAATTATTCGTCACAAATTTTCCTATTGTTTTCGGCGAAAACAGCATATCTTTTAACGTACACAGCTTACTTCACGTGGGAGATGACGCTGGAAAATACGGCCTTGTAACCAATTATTCTGTATATGAATTTGAAAATAAATTGCAAATAATCAAATATCATGTTAGGAGACCATCAAAAATGTTGCAACAAATAGTACACAAAAATGAACACGTTAATTTCATTAAAAATAAGAGAACAGGTTTTATACATAAAAACAATAAAATTGTGGGACTCTATGTTAATTAAGCTTTTTTTCAATTAATCGAAGCAGGCCCGTGCGCACGGGGGGTTTTGGGGGGCTAAACACGCCCCCCACCCCCACCCACCCCATTGAGAATAACAATTATAAATTTTATATATAAAACGAAATAAGAAATTTCAGACAATGGGCCAAGCTGACGCACGAAGCATTGCATGAACTGTCGCCTACTCGGCAATTCGTGCAAAAAATATAAAATAACACTAGTTTAAAAAAATAGCAGAGAAGAATGGTTTTAAGACTTAATTGGGGTCGCTGATCACGAAAATGACTCTACTCAAATTCAAAATGCTTCAGAAAAAAATCGTTGAACATGTTTTTCAAACCTAGCGCCTAGAAAATTGAAAATTCTCCGGCAGATCCGGTAACTGATCCAAATAAGGCCACGCGATCCAAATAAAAACATTCGAAATCAATTCGATTTCAATAGAAATTTATTCTATGTCCGCATAATGGCAATTTTACCCGTCACTACTGCTACAATTGAAAGGTCTTTCTCAACATTGCGTCGTCTCAAAACGTACCTCAGATCGACAATGTCTGAAGATCGACTAAATGGCCTAGCCTCACTGAATATACATCGTGAGGTTGAAATTGACGTGGAAACGATTTTGGAACACTTTTTTTCTGTGCCTCGAAGGGTTTCTTTGTTACATGAAACCAAAGAGTATTAATATATAAAGAGGTGACAATGTACTCTATCGGCTCTCTTTGCATTTTGAAAATCATACCACGCATATGGCGATACACTTCGTACCCAATGCCATTTCGTCCCGTCTCATAATGCGAACAGTAATTGAAAACAGAAAAACGAAAGGCGAATGTTAGAAGCTTGCGTAAAAGGACAATTCTTGAATGAATTGTGCGTTTGCTTTCGCGCAGAGTACAAGGGATGGAAATTTTTTTAAGCTTGTGCGCAGGCAAAGGCTGCTTGGCGATACGAAGAAAAAATAGCCGAACAGTGTGCAATATTTGACTATTTCAAATCTTTCTTCAGACAAGTTCTATTTTACTTATTATTGATAAAATTTTTATAGTAAAATAAAAAATGAAATGTTATCAATTTGTTTCTAGACATTAAGAAAGCTATTTTGCTGAATTTTATATTCATAATTTATAGTTCATGAAAATTTTTTTATAAAATGAAAGGAAGAGACTTGATATTTGCACACTGTATCATACTTTTGAAATTTTTTTTAGTAGGATTGATTGAAATGAGCAAAATTCGTTCATGGAAGGACGGTGGAAGGGAAAAGAAGTTATATATGTATGAGCATTAGTGATGTAACGAATGTCAAATTTTATATAATAAATGCGAATGCCTACTCATATTCGCGAATGCGAATGCGAATATTCAGTTTTTGAATCTATATCTCAAATTTGGCACACATCACCAAATCAATTCATTTATTTATATAGCGCACCAACTTTGGAAAAAAATAATTCTTTCATAAGTAAAAGAAATTACACATTTCGATGTTAAATTTCAAAGTGTTAAAAAAAACAGTCACATGACAACAACAAAACTAATCCGACGATTTCGTGCAAGCATAACGCCCCTGCGCAATACGCAATGTTATTGTCGTTTTTCGTTTAGTAGCCCTCAGACGGTCGTTCTTGTGAAAATTTATGTGAAGGAACTTAAAGGCATTCCAAATGCGTTTAATTCAGGGAAGAATTTGACAACATGGACTTTCTTATATACGTTTCATACTAAAATGGTTTTTTTAAGTGCAATATCTGTGTAACGGTAGCACATAAAAAATTCTTTAAATGCTAAAATATTGGCTTTTAAATTTAAATTTAAAAAATCGATTAAAGAATACATTTTTGGTCAATTTTCTGCTTATTATATATTCGCAAAATATTCGCAACATTTTGCGAATGCGAATGCGAATGCGAATGTGAAAAAACATGCGAATATTCGCGAATGCGAATGCGAATGCGAATATTCGTTACATCACGAATGAGCATAACAATGCTTGTATGTATTTAAAATGGAATGATTCAGCTTGTTTACATTCGATGGTGCAAATACATTGTCCGTTGAAGACCCATAAAAAAGATTTTTGAAAATTTCAATTTTGCTATTGACTTCAACAATTTTTTCTCTTACATTTAAATTTAATAATTTGGTAATATTCAAAAAAATCCTTATATTAGTTGAAAAAATTTCAATATAAAGACAATTCAAAAAGTCTTCTAAAATTCATTTTTAATTTAGCCCCACCTTAAAGGGAGTATTTTTACAGCTGAAAATACTAATTTCAGCAGAGGAAAAATTTTAAAGAGATTTTATTGTTAATATCAAAAGTAAAATTACATTAGCATCAGAAAAACATCAGGAAAAAAAAATTTCGATTGCTAAAATTTACATTTCGTAATAGCTATGCTTGCACCCTAGGCCCGAAAAAATATTAAAGTAATTAAAATTAAAATATTAAAAGGGTCGAATTAAAACTAAAAAAAACAAGCACATAATGTTACAAAAGGTAATCAAAGCGACCAAGCTTCGACTTTTTCGCATTTAGCGCCGCGCAAGTCACCCTACAGAACCATACGGTAGTGACTTTGCATTGGTCACGTAGAAACAGGAAAACGACATAAGCCACCGACTCGAAAAACGATTTTTGAATTTTTCAGGCGCACACACAAACTCATATATGCGCATAAGTAAGGCACGCAATCGAAAGAATAACAGCACAGCGGCTGAACTGCCGAAAAACTATAAGGAATGAAAACCGGTTCTCAATGCGTAAAGGCGAGAAGTCAGATTTTCGTTTTTGTCTTGATCAGTGCCGGCCGCGGAAGCATGCTAGAAGCAAAAAGAGCGTAAGCACTCGTATGTGCACAAAATTGCTCTCAAATGAGAAGCAAAGCTGAGAGCCAAAAATTCGTTCAGTTGAGTGGAAAACGTAAAGCGAGACGGAGCTGCGTCGGATGAAGCTAGATGAGAACGTAAATTTTTTCAGCCTTGATACACTTTGAAGAAAATGATTTTTTTATACTTGAGGAATTTTTTCATCGTGTTCTTAACATTCAGTTATTTATATTATATAATATCTATAAATTCACCACATCATTTATTTTTACAATAATTCTCTGCTCTGCACTTTAAATTTTCAAGATAAAAAAGCTGAAGATGAGCTGGAAAAGGCTCCAAAATGACCCATCCCTACCTCTTGGACGAGGCGTCGAATTTTTGCGACATATCGATCTAGGGACATACCCAGTTCTACTGAAGAACATTTTTCAGCTCTAAGAAAAATTTATGCAATTTTGTATGAAAACATCCACAACTGTTTCTCGCTGTGTAATGTGCATGCACACAAACGCAATTAGTACATGTAGTGGTGGCCGGCACTGGTCTTGATCCATTAACCCAGCCGGAAATGTCCCGGTGAATCAATGATTTCAGCATGACATAGAGCCGTGACTGCTCCTGATTATACACCAACTTTCTAATGAAATTTACACACAAACGGCTTGGCCGTCATCAGAGTACAAGTCACGAATTAGTCATCGACAGTGGAGTAGATCTACTCCGTCGTATCGATACCTTTATCGATGACAATGCCATTGGAGCTGCGATGAACAATATTACCTCTCGATGACATTGCCATTGCAATTGAGAAGTACTCAAATTTTCCCCATGATATTCTTGGTAAAAAAATTAATGAATTGGTCATTTATGAGAAAATTTCTGGCTGGGAATGATTTCTTACGTTTCGAGTTTCCAAAGAGTATTTAATATATCAATTTGAATTTTTCAGAGGCCGAAAATTGCAAAGGCCAAATACAAACGTACGTATGTAGATTGTCGCACACACAAACTCATATATGCGCATAAGCGCGGCACGCAATCGAAAGAATAACAGAACAATCGCGCGACTGCCGAAAAACTATGAATGAAAACCGTTTCTCAATGCGTAAAAGCGAGAAGTCAGATTTTCGTTTTTGTTTTGATCCTTTCTATCAATTCCTACATTTCGAGTGTCTTTCTTTCCTCGATTTCATGCTTTTTGAGTGTTTCATTTGCCAAAGCATAGTGTATCCTCATCTACGTGGTATCATCGAGAACGAGTGAAAAATGGGATTTGCCATAGAGTAAGTTGGCGTCTCTTATATATATTAATACTCTTTGATGAAACTCACCAAAACTGAACTGTTTTAATAAAGTCATTCAAATCGCTACTCTTGATTTTTAACCACTTGTTTTGATGAATAGAAAAAAAAACCCCCCTTGGACAATTCCTGCGCACGGGCCTGAATCAAAGAGATAGCTTTTGGGCAGTAGAATCGAATTTTCCCATTAAAGTAGTGGGGTTTGTGGAAGGAAATCAGAATGTCATTGAAGCTAAGAGGATTAGCTCATAGAAATTTTTTTATTGAGCCTTTACAGTCTTCTTCTTTAGGAATTTACGTTTCAAATCTTGAACTAGGAGAAAAATAATTTTTTCCAATTGAAATTTTTCAACATAAAATTTTGTGTATTCCTCATGATGACGAATTTCTTCTTATACCCATTCTTCATAGTTGCATGTATAAAACTGTTTTTCTTTTAACTTCAGATAAAAAAAAACTTGTTCTTGTGAGGAATTTAAAAAAGCGGAATTGCGGAAGTGAAACGTAGATTTACAAAGGCTCTTTTAATATGCGATATACTGGGCGAACATAAAGTTCTTCTCAACACGATTCATAAGCAAAACAACGCAGAGGAAAATATAATGGACATCTTTCCAGTAGGCACAATTGAAGGACTGAGGAACCGAGACGAGTTGTTGCGTACAAATAAGAATCCTATGTAAGTTGTTAAATAAATTTTTTTTTTCTGTCTGCATAAACTTATGTTGATTTGAACATAAAAATCACACTTCAAATGCGATTTAATTTAAGCGTTAACATTTTGGAATTTGAAAGCTATATCAAATTATTGGACTAGGTTACTAGACCTATTTATGGTTAATTACATATAATTATGATCCTATTATAAAATTTTACTATACAGATAGCATACATAAAAAGGCTGCTTCATGGAAATGTGAAAAAGTACATCACAGAAGTTTTAACAAAGGAACTTATCCTGGAAATTAACATTGATGGGACCCATGGGATACTTTGTCTTAAAGACTTCAAAACCGTTTTCCTTCATATTGTTATGGATCTAGGATCCCATGTTTTTATAAGTTTGAAATTGTACAATCCCTAAATATTATTCGTATGAACATAGAAGTTTTGTAATTTTTAGGAAAATAAGTTTTCCTTTACAAATAATTTTATAGCTAAGATTATTCCGATTTTGGGAAGCTGAACTAAAATATAATAAATATTTTCGTCGCAGTTGAATCGAACTTAATCGTTCTTTTGTATTTTTGACCTCTGAAACTCCTTATAAACAGGTCACAATCCTGCGATACGGATACGCCTATAGAAAAGACCAACGACAAGAATCCTTTTTTAGAAATCCGTAACAATATGATAGGTAATGTACAACAGTAATACATTTAATATCATCTCTTATAATAAATACTTCAATAATTCACAAAAATTACAACTGACGAGAAACCGGAAAATCAGCTGCGAGAAGCTATTAAAGGTGTCAAAAAGAGGCATTTCAGGGAAATTTCAAAAAATAAACGGCACCAAACAGAGCCAAGTGAAAACACTTGCAACGTTTTGAAGGTCTCTGAAGGAAACTGCTAAATTAAACTTTTTACATTTAATTAATCAGGCGTGCTCTAGAAATCGCATCAGAATAAAAAAAAAATTCGAAATTACCTAAATTTGTATTGATATCACATTGATTTCGATTTTTTTTTTATTCTGATTCGATTTCTAGAGCATGCCTGATAATTTTACCTTTGCATTGAAAATTGAATTTCATTTTTACGTACTTTTTTTCCGTCCTTTTTTATTACTTCTCTTATTTTTTAAGTATCAAAAAATATCAGAAAGACTACAACATTTTTGCCGATTAATGTGATAGAAAGAAGTATTTTTTATATAATACGCCATGAAGGTAGGTAGGTAGGTAGGAGTGGCAGCCATATGCTCACTTAGGCACAAAAGAGGCCCGTTGTGGTACCACGAAAGACACTATTACCCCTTATAAAGTATTGGGAAGCCAAGAAGACTTCCTTATGAACGTCACTATATCCGACAATTTCATTTCAGAGAGTTCGGTTAAGCTGGAAAAGAGCCTACTCCTTGCGAAAGCGGTGCATTGACCCATCAGGTGGAGGACCGTTTCCTCCTCTTCTTCAGAGCCGCATGAAGGTTGTGATTGTTTTTAAAAAAATATATGGAAAAAAATAACTAAACATTGTTTTATTTTAATAAACCCTTTTTAGGAACAAAATGGTCAATTGACCCTAATTTAGGAACAAAATGGTCAATTGACCTCAAACTCACCGAAAACGTCTCACCTTGGATGAGTCTTACATGCACTACTCTCTTTCTAATGTAGCCCCCATGTTAAAGAGGTGCGTTGAATGCATGTTAGAGTAAATTATGTGAGGACTAGTTGTAGTCTTTTAGAGGTTAACCATAGGTGAGTAGGGGGTGAGTCTCAATTACTGCAGGGTCCCTACAGCAATCGATATGAGCTCTCCCAAAGCATGAAAGGTTGTACGTTTCCATGTTTTACTTGATGTGTTAATAATTATGCTGACAATCTACTCAGACCATACATAAGCCACATTGCCAAGCATATTGCATTTATTTGCTTCTTAAAATGTGTAATAAATCTTATGGGAGAGATTTATTGGTTACGACATATTATTGTAAATGTCAGGCTCATTATAACATACTTGATCCTAACGTGTCCCATGGGAATGAATTGTTTTGGGTCGTTCAGTTCTTTGGGCTAAAATTAGACTTGGTTTTTTAAAAAAATGCTGCTCTAAGCATGTCGTAGATCACTTTTGGAACAAGTAAATAACACACTGATTTCCTTTTCCAATTTGTCGGATAAAATGATTATAGATGTTTGAAGTTTTTCCTATATTACTTTCAATATAAATGGCATATTAATTCTGGATAAGTCATAATTTTCCAGAATAAACTATACTTCCGAGCAGTGAGTTTTAAAGAAAATATTTCTGAGAGCAAGTCTTTCATTAATAAATTAATGATTTTTTATCGCGTTTTTATTGAAGTGTAAAATATATTTCTGCTCCCCATTTAGGTTTAAGCGAGTTTTTTATACAGTGGTGTTCCGCACTAAAGTGCTTTTCTTTATAGGGTTAGGTATATGTATTTTGAAAAAAAAAATTTTTCCTTCAGACACCCCATACATTTTGGCATATCGTTCGTAAGTTATTGAGTTCTATGTGATAAAAACGAATTGCGATTTAACTTCGATTTAAAAACGTTCAACTTAAAATTTTTGTTCTAAGGAGCTTGATATTTTTAAAGCAGAAGGAATCTAAGACATTACCGCCTAAGTAGGCTCAATTAAAATCAATTTTCCAAAAATTTATCTTTTTCATATAGAACACAATAACTTGAGAACGACGATATAATATCCCGCTTTAGAGCTTCTCTCCACCTTCTTACAAGCAAACTCCATTCAGTTCATTTCAAGACAGGAAATGAACGTTCCTTCGGCCACAATAAATTCTATCCTCTTGAAAGATTGAACATAAATTTTTATGCGTGGCCATAAATGTTTTCCGTGCCATTGTTTCACTTCATATATTTTCCATCATTCCAATTACTTGCACATGTTTTCCTTCTTGGAGTTGACACATTTCCACTTCATTAAACATTTTATTGTTGGGTTAACAAAAATCATCATGTGGGAACATATAAAAAAGAAATTTCTGCGCCACTCATTTTCGGCTGTCATATTCAATAAAAAGGCACCATAAACTTTTGTTTTATTGCAGTTAAGCAAATTTATAAAAGAAGCTTAAGCTGGTTGTATCCTTTATACCTTCTAACATTTCAATTGCTTATAATTCTGTTCGACATTTTAATGATTAATTAATCAGATTATTTTTTTCTTATGAGTGAAATAGTGATTATTTAATGATTATTTTTGTATGACCTATATTAATCAATGATTGCGATTACCAAATAATCATGAAATAATCAGGATTATTTCAGATTAATGAAAAAAATCAGAAAAAATCAAAAAATAATCAAAAAAATAATCCCGATTATTTTTAGATTACTTTTGAATATTTTTAATTTTTATTTATTATTTTTTATTTTTCCTGATTATTTTTGGGTTTTTTGATTTTTTTTTATTATTTTTGATTTGTTCTGATTTTTTTTTTATTAATTTTAATTATTTTCAATTTGTAATTGAATAACATCATTTTCCAAAGTTTCCCTATAGTCCGTGGGACCGGCACCGGACAAGTGAATTCACCGGCCACCTGTGGTTAGGACCACCCCTCGTCAAACAACCGGCAATACTTTCGAGAGGCGAATTTTACATTGCGATGTCATAGGCAAGGACATATGGGCCCCTCGCTGTACTACATTTAATTATATTCAATTTCTAATGTGTGCCTTTGACGGCCATAAAGAAGCTACAGGAGTAGGGATGATTGCTGCTGAAGGAACAATTCGGTGTCCAGTAGGGAGCACCCCCATGAAACTTAGCCGACGGAAGGATCGATGTGACGGTTATGAGTGGAGGTGTCGCAACAAACATCCCAGTTCAAACAAAAAGAAACAGCAAGAATGCAACGCAAGGCTGTCGATTCGTTCAAAAACTTCTTTTGAGCATTCGCACTTGTCGTTACGCCCAGTTGAGCTTTTTTCTCGTTTGTGGGTAGGGAACCTCCCACTCAGTTTCATCGCGAATTCTTTGAAGCGATGTGACACGAGTATCGCTGACTGGAACTCATTTCACTTCGAAGTGGTTGTTGCCAAAATGTATGACAACCACGGCAAAATCGGTTGATTTTTTGTCTGTTTTTTTTTTTGTTTTTTTTGAATAGCTTTTAGGAGGCGAAGGCAAGATTGTCGAGACTGACGAATCAAAGTTTGGTCGCCGGAAGTACCACCGGGGCCATAGAGTTGAACGTCAATGGGTATTTGGAGGAGTGGATAGATAGAGCGGAGAGGAGAAGTGTGGTCGGTCGTTTTTCGTGCCTATAGAAAAACGAGATGCCAAAACTCATCCCTATCATCACTGAGTGGATAGAGCCCGGCAACACCATAATGTACGACTTCTGGAAGGCTTATGATTGCCTGGATCACGAAGGGTTTCGTCACCTAAAAGTGAACCACTCGGTTAACTTCAAGGACCCAGAGTCGGGAGCCCACACAAACCATATAGAAGGCATGTGGCGTCATGCAAAAGAATCTTTGCCAAGGTACTTCCGGAAAAAGTCCTATTTCCGGGGCTACTTAGCGTAGTTTATGTTTTTGCAAGACCGCAAGTGGCGGAAAGTGGATCTCCTCAGTGAGTTTTTTAAAATTGCTGGGGAGCTACATGATCCGTTGCGTGCTGGATTGCGTGACGACGTGGAGAGCGATACAGACAGCTTTGACATCGAAATGGAGTAAGACGAGCAGCAGGCGAAAAAATCGGTCCTTTTCAGGACCACCAAATTTTAAAAGGGATTTTTTAAAATCGAAAAAGTGATTTTTTTTTTTAATTTACGGTCGCATTTTTTTCTAAATTTGAAAAGCGCGTATTTGCGTGTGTGTGCATATATAAATATATGCGTGCGTGTGTGTGTATATATATATGGCCTAATATATTAGGCCGGGTCATTTATTTAAGTGGCCTGCGTCAGAAAATTTCGTAAAATACATCTAATTGTAAGACTTTTTCTCCATTAAACCATATACAAATTTTGAATTTTAGCTGTGCGACTTTTCATAAATACATTTTTTTCTCAATTTTAAAATATGAATATATGAAATTTGAAAGTGATAAAAAAAGTGAATTAAAAAGATCATTTGTAGCGTCATTTCTAAAATAAATTTGGACACTGAATCCGAATCTGGAGTTAAAAATACATCAAAATTAACTATCAATAGAACAAATCGTGATTTTTTACCTAATTATCGTGATTTTCGGCCAAAAAATGAAAGAAATGTAAGAAAATTTTTTTTATTTCAATTGTTAGCTCATTTTCAAGGCTTCATTCGGATTCAGCGCCCCCGAAAAAAATGATAATTTGAATAATCTTAGTCAATTCATTGTGATTGAAAAATAATAATTTATGAAATTTGAATGAAAAGTGAAACAATATAGAATATTAAAATTTATTTCAAGTCTTGTTTGCTCTCAGTTTTGGGCCTTTTTTCTCTCGATTCCATCGATGTCGCAATAAAACCACTTTTGTGTTTCTCTGTAACGTGTTTGGATGCTGTGGTCACCTCTTGGACATTTCGTTCGGTGCTTTGAATGTGGCATGGTATTTCGACGTTAATCATCACCTCATCACAATCATAATAGTCTTCAATCGAATGTTGCAGTGGAATGTCTCTTGTGTATGGCGGCTCGTGTAGAATATCATCATCATTCAAATCTATCATGTTGGAAACATGGGTGCAGTCAAAATTAATTTTTGGTTTTTTGTAATCTCTTAATGTTGTCCGATCGAGATCATTTCGGATATGTCTTATTTTGTCGATTGCCATTTGACGTGTAGGTTTCATATTACTACAAATCATTGCTAGCAAAAAGTTTTCAGAGCTAGCAAAGAAGCAATTGCCTTCCATTACACTATGAACAACGGCAAGTAAATTCGGTGGCAGATAATTCGTCCATTGTATAAAATTGAAGAACAAAACACTTCCATATGCAATTGAATTGTAATATTTAACGTTGAAGTCCATTGGAATGTACACTTTCATCACGTTTGTGGCCAAAATTCGTAAATTTTTTGACACTGCTGCCAACATTTTAAAAAAATTTTCATACGGTCTGAAAAATCCCTTTATTCTATTTCATTTCTTTCATTTTTTGGCCGAAAATCACGATATTTTGGTAAAACATCACGATTTGTTCTATTAATAGTTAAATTTAATGTATTTTTAACGCCAGATTCGGATTCAGTGTCCAAATTTACTTTAGAAATGACGCTACAAATGATCTTTTTTATTCACTTTTTTTATCACTTTCAAATTTCATATATTCATATTTTATAATTGAGAAAAAAATGTATTTATGAAAAGTCGCACAGCTAAAATTCAAAATTTGTATATGGTTTAATGGAGAAAAAGTCTTAAAATTAGATGTATTTTACGAATTTCGCTGACGCAGGCCTCTCAAAAATTCTTCCATACAAATTGACCCGCCTTGGTGTATATATATATATAATATATACGCTTTTCAAACTTCGTCTATGTCCTTGTAAATCTCTTAAATATTCTTTCTTAGTGTTCCTGTTTTTTGGGTTTAAAACTTAATTAAACATATGTGTCTGTGTCGGGTATTCTATTGTCAGGCTCTCCTGACTATAACACCCTTACTTGTTTTTCATTCGTTTTATTTTTGAACAGCGACATCTCCACCAGTGTTGTAGCGAGACATTTCGACGCCCGGGTCCGATGGGGGCGCAATCGATGCACAATGCAGGAAATGCTTCCCCCTCCAACCGGCCTCAACAAAAATGCCATCATAAAAATTCAAATTTGATGTGGCGCCCGGGGCGGCTGCCTCCTTGTGCCCCCTCGATCCGCTACTAATATCCACTTTTAATCGAACTGCTTTTTGATGCTCTCATTCCTCTCTGAAAAGAAAACAAAAAACAGAACTTAAATATCCACCTAAAAAAACTTTATAAGCCGGGAGTTCTTTTAATTATAATTGTAGCAAACTTTGTGAAAAATCTCTTGTCTCATAAAGGCAAGCAATCAAATTGACTGAGTGTGACCCAACGTTTATGTACTCGAGATGTAAATTCGTGAGCAGCATTTCAAGTTACACCAGAGTAAGGGTATTTTGTATCTTCTTAAAGCAAATGAAGACAAGCCAAACGAAACAAATAAAATAAAAATCTTTGGGTTTAAACTTTTTGAAAGCCATTAAAGCCTACGCAATTTCGCCACATTCAATTTTCTAACTCAGAAAGGTTCGAGTTAAATAAATAAAAAATTTATTCGATTGAAAATAAAAGTAAAAGTTTCCTTTTACTGTTATTGCTCGATTTGGAATCGACTCAATCTTACCACCCAATGAAAACAATGATTTTTATTGAATTTCGCCGGAGCCGAATTCTCCGAAAAATAAATCAAAGCAGTTTACCTACTTTGCTTTTTATTCGTTTTTCAAATATCCTGTTTTCCGAGCGGAAATAAAATATATTCATTGTCTCAGGATCGAGAACAATATTGATTGCATTTCGGCAGCCTATAAACTTAGAATTCCAGAAGATTCAGAAAAATTTCGATAACTTCCTTTTAAGGGATTCTAGAGATTTTAAGTATTGGAAAACTGACTACGATAATTGTGCCCTTTAAAACGTGTTCCAATATACATATTTCAATCAATTTTTGTCCTGTTTGGCTTTTTCATCAGTGACCTTACGAAGTAAGAAAGGTAAGCTTCCATCGACTATTTGTGTTTTTGTTGTTTTTCAACAGCAGGATGAAAAGGAATTCTACGTCCTCTGTAGACATATGAATCGTTTCATAGATTGAATTCAATTGAGAAAAAGATCCTTCATCTTCGAATATTTTATCATTAAAAAAAATGTATTATTCATTTAAATGTTAAAAAGAATGTTAGAGACAAAATTAAACTGAATTTTTTTTTTCATTGGTTTCAAAGAGCAAAATTTATGTTCCACTTAGTGCATAAATTAACAATGACACGCCCTCTAAATGAACGTAAAAGCAGTCACTCACCCTTTTAGGTATGTAAACATACATATGTCTTTTCCTCTCAACTGAGAAGAAATTCCAAAACATGTAAATCCTGGTGCTGTCGAAAGAATAAACAAGGCATGACAAAATGGAACGGCTATAAGCTCAATGTATGTTGATAGGCTTCCTTTGAGAACGTTGTTATAATTCACTTCATTTTAATGGAGTTCTTCCATTTTCGTTGCGAAGGAGTTTATTACCGCGAAAATGTAATGAAAATTTCAAGAATAAATTTATTCCAGCAAACGAAAGTGTGTAAAATTTAAAACCTCAATAGGAAATTGTCGATTAATCGCAAGAACATTGCAACTTCAATCTCATCGGAATATGTTTCACAATGTGCAAACTTATCTTTAGATACCGTCCTCACTAATTATGCAACGATTTGTGTTGTCGTCACCTTTAAAAGAATAATTTTTCGCAATTGGATCAAGTGGAAGAAGATTTAAACCTCGTGTAGTACATCTCCAAAATATAACATCGAAAAGCGAAAACATATTTAAGAACAAAAAATTAAATTCAGAAAGTTCATCTCCCAAGCGGAATCTCGATATAATTCAAATACTCTCTGAATCTTGGGTAAAGGAAGTTAATCAAATCAATTTGGAAATTGAATTACCTTTTCTCGGGAAAGGGAAAGCAACCACAAACCTGCATATTTTTTGTCTTTCCAGCCTCACCGCTTTGAAGCTATCAATTTCGTTTATTGCTGCTAATAATTCTCAAGATTTATTATCTTCGTCATCATATGAATCCATTTTAAGTTCCCTCATTGATTTCCTAAGTAACGCTGACATCTTCGTTTCGTCAATTCGGTTGTCGGATGAATTAGACATACTTCAGAAGAAGAAGTTTCCGGAGTATTTATTGCCTGGAAATGAAACTTTAAGAACGATTAAATGTATTTTATTGAAAGGGAAGTCATGTGCGACCAATATTGTTTACCTTATTTATCAACAACCCTTCGGTATATTTAAGCCTCGGATTAGAATTCCAAAAAATTGGAAAAGTGGGCGTGAGAAAGGGGCGGTTTTCATAAAGAAATTTAAAAAAGTCGGCATTTGGGGCCCCTTATGGCCTTAAAAACCTTTTGATATGAAAATTATTCGAACATACTATAACTACTTCCTTGCAGATGGTTGTCAACTAGCATGGACAATCCGCCACCACAAATATTGGGATATTTGGGCAGTGCGTAGTTCTTCTTTATGTACATACATGCATATACACCTTTAATATTGACTGGTGAAACAAGTGTCTTAAACGCACCGGTGTCAAAAAATTAAAACGGAATTGAATGCTTAGTTGCAATGGCAATGCAAGCATTGAAAACTTCATCTTTGTTTACACTAGCTTACGAAAATTAAACAAATTTGCGACCTTCGGCTTTTCATAATCACATCTTAAGTAAAATTTTCTGCTGAATCCGAAAATGTCGTACGATTTTTCAGTAGAAGAGTTTTCGAGATATAGGCTGTTTTCCGTTTTTTGAGTTTCGAATTTTTTTTTTGCAATTTGCAGCTTCTCGGTGGACTTTTTTTGGATTAGTTAGCTCTACAACTATTTTGTTTGAGTCTGGCACTAAAACCTTTCCATAGAATGGAAAGAGAAATATTGAACAGTTTACAAATTATAGCCAAAAGTAAGTGCGCATCTTAGTTTTCGGCCAACTTTTTTTAGACCGCTAAAAAAAACCTCAAACCAATCCGACTAAACTAAGTATGAGGCGTTGTTATACTCATCGAGCACTCTAAGAAACTGCAGTCCTTTTCTCCGAAACATTTTATGTGATTCCCAGTGTTATAAGTTGAATTGGACCTGCGAATAACGTTTTAAGTAAGGAATTTTTTAACCTAATTTTTGGGCTTTCGCATTCAATAATTCTCTAGCCCCTTAAGCTACTCCAAAAAATTGTTATTTGGTCAACTCTTGGACGTTTCTCAACACTTATGAACCATAAAAAAGTGGATTGACTTTGTTAGTACTGACTGGTATGGCAAATTTGTTAAATTGTGAAATTTATCACGTACACTTCTCACTTACGTTATTCGCGGCTCCGCTTCAGTTGTTGAAATTCAAACACGATAATACGAAATGTTTTTGTATGTTACTTTGAATTCCAACTAGAACTTTAATCTGTTTTCTTGCAATTTTTTTTTTTTTTTTTGTAAAGAAAATTTTGATTCCTAAAGCCCAAAATCCAATATTGCGAGAGCCCGATGCGAGACACCGGGCCGAGACAAGCTCCAATGTATCGCACTGCGAGACCTCGTAGCGAGAAAAGTTCGAAAAATTGAAAATATCTCGTTGCGAGGCAGTTTGACAACTAATGATGTAGATATTTTTTTAAGTACTCGCTATTGGGTACTCGTTAAAACTAGTGAAACCAAACATTTTCAAATAAATTTTGTTGGTAATTTTATAAACTTAAAGCAAAATTTGTTTGAAAATAAAAAAATTAAGAAGTAAACAAGTTCAACAGCAGTTATAGCCGTCATAAGCGATAACATAAGTGATAACGAATAATTTTTATGAGTACTCGGTACTTGTTAGATTGGTACTATGTTCAAATATTGTATTACTAGATGTGAAATTATGCTATCATCTGCGCGACGCAGAACTTTCAGTGGAGATTGAAATGCGTCACGCAAAATATTTGCGTAGTGAATTTCAACAGAAGGTTCCTTTGAAGTTGGCTATTTCGATACAACTTTAAGATCCGTTTTCATTCATTTTTACCTTTCACAATGAATCCATTTCCACTTTAAGGAAATATTAAACCATTCATACCATTACCTAGAATCCAATGTGTATTCAATTATAAATAAATGTTACAACTTACAATTGAATTGGTGACGTCAATCCAAGAAACTATCGACGAAGATTCGGAGTAAAATCGTTTTGCGATTTCAAAAATATGCAACTTTATGCTACGAGAATAATTTTTAAAAGAATTTTGAATCTATTGAATTCATTCTACTCTTTGCGTGCGATAAAAGTCCTTGCTCAAAATACATTTAAAAAAATTTTTTATTTTTATATTTGCAAATTTCCATTTTAATGTGCAAGAAGAATGTGTGGCAGTATTCGAATATATGGTCCAATGAAATGGAAATGAATCGATTTAGTTTTGTGCATTGGAATCTTTGAATATTTGCAATATTATAAACTTTTTTCAATCTTCTTTTTCTAAGAGGCTCGAAAGTTCTATGTTGTTCGAAAGAATTTAATATAGAATGTGTTACTGTATGTTAGAAAACAAAGATGATGGAAAGAAATAACAACCGAGATGCTTTAAATTTCAGGGTGGTATTTCGAAAGAAATATGGGCATTTCCAAATGGACGCGACACTTAAATGAGCAATTTTAAGTCCCGAATTCAAAGTATGCGGTAAATAGTACTTTTGCTTCTCAATACTTTCGTGCAGTTTATGCGGACTTTTATATTTTTCAATGTTTCTATGCAGCCCCGAATGGCAATCATCTATAAACGGACGCGACAAAAAGTTTACTTTTTCTGGAAATGCCCATATGAAGACAAAGTAAACGAAACCTATAGAAACGACTTTGAGAATTAAAACTTTGGGTTCAAATAAGCTCTCATATATTGAAGCCGTCTAAAAACCACATTCAATTTTCATTCTCATACAACGATTATGCATCATATCTACCCATTTATACTCAACACGAGTCAACTCAACCCACTTGCATAATCGCTTTTTATAACCGAGTTAGAGAGTTTATTCGGTTTGAATATACACGTTGATTTAAAGTGGATACAAAATTCAACCCGAGTTGAAGTTTGTGCGTAAGCATGTGGAGTTCAGTCAATTCTGATTTAAGATGAGTTTTAGACTTTGACACAGTCAAAAGATCTTATTATTAATGACAAAAAATCCAAATCATTTATATCGTAATATCGCATTCAGACGGCATCGAAATCCCGGGATTTCGGCACTTTTGAGGATTTCAGACGATATCCAGTCGAAATCCACCGGATTTCCCATACAAATGAATGTCAAACGAAATCCGCTCAGAAATTGGATATTAACGAAATCCCAAGAGAAATGCGGAACAAACTGAATGCAACTCAGTGTTTTTCGATTTGTATCGAAGAAATGCTGCAACACTACTGTCGAGTTTTGAAAAAACGAAGTAAACAAACAGGCAATGCTGCCACACGCAAACGAAAAATTCCCTAAAAACTAAATAAAAATTCCCCACAATTCTTTACGTTTTTCCCTACCACATATATCTTTATATATTTTTTTAAATAATATACCTCTTGCATACAAAAATGTATGAGCAGTCATGAATATGGTAGGCTTATATTTTTGACAATCTTTCAGGGTACTCTGGAACTCCGAATCGTACTAAAGTTATTTTTTTTTTTCGAAAATAAAAAGTTTCTTTCAAAAATTAAGTTTTTTTGTTGTGGTTCAAGTAAAAATGATTTCATTAAAAATATGAATAGGCCTTATCTTGTAGCGGTAAATAAACCAGTTTTCAATTTATTCAAAAAAGCCTATACAAATACTATTTCAATTAGTGATGCCACGAATATTCGGCCACTATTCGGTATTCGGCCTATTCGGCGTCATTTTTCAGTATTCGGTATTCGGCCGAATAGTTAAAATATTCGGCCGAATACCGAATAGTAGAAATAACTTATTAAAAAAATCAGCAGTAACTACAAATTAAGTTTTTCTGACAATAACGTCAAAAAATTTAATTAACGAGATCTAAAAATACAGCAGATTTGCTTTTTATTCTTTAGAAATATTAAATGTACGCTAGTTTCTTCTAAATTTTCTTCGAAAACATTATAAACAGTGGGCAAATTTTTCAGCGGCAGTTTTTGCCTTGACTCCAGCTAGTCGCGAGTAGGCTCAAGCTGTCTTTGCTACGTGCCGAATATTCGGTTGCCGAATATTTGTTATTCGGCCGAGAGGTTGACCGAATATTCGGTATTCGGTATTCGGCCAAATCCACTATTCGTGGCATCACTAATTTCAATTTTCAAATTTGTAGACTATCGACGCTTAACGATAGCTTCGACCGAACTTTTTCACATAAACACAGTTTGGCAGGCCCGTGCGCACGGGGGGGGGGGGGGGGTTTGGGTGTTAAAACCCCCCCCATTGAGAATAAGAATTAAAAATATTATATATAAAACGAAAAAGGAAATTTCGCACAATGGGCCAAGCTGATGCAAGAAGAATTGCATGAGCTGTCGCGTACTGGGCAACTCGTGCAAATACTTGATATAAAATAATTGGCAAATACTCCAAATAGTTCCCATTTTAATTTTTGTACTTTGATAGAAATTTTTCATGATAGACTATTAGCATCTAGAAATTTAAAAATTCTCCGGCAGAAATTTCAATTGAGGTAACTGATCCAAATAAGGAAATGCGATCCAAATAAAAACATTCGAAATCAATTCGATTTCAATAGAAATTTATTTGTCCAGATGAACATCGAAATTGCACAATTTCAGAAAATTTCGGAACAAATCTGACATTTAAAATTGAGTCAATTTAAATTTTGTTCTGAAATTGATTGCTTAAATACAAATATCGCATGTAGGCAAAAATTTTCGTGTATTGTAAGCAGGGTTGGGCATAATGCATTAAATAATAAATGCAATAAGCATTTCACTACCATTAACTCTTTAGTGGTAATGAAGAAACGAGTTTCACTATCACTAAACGTATAGTGAAGATTAAATATAGTTTCACTACCACTAAACGTATAGTGAAAATTAAATAATGCTTCACTATCACTAAACGTTTAGTGAAAATGAAATAAAGTTACACTGTCACGATGCCTTCAGTGCTAGTGAAATGAAATTGCACTATCACTAAAGTTTAGTGCTAGTGAAAAAAATACTGGTTTTTGAGGAAGTAAAATACATTACAATTTTGTTTCAATTAATCTTTATTTGCCTTATATAAAACCAACATTTCGAATCGCTGAGATTTTGCCTCGAAGACCGATTTACGATTCCAGCGAAAGAAAAGAGCCTTTCTACTGGCGCAGATGAAGGAAGCGGCGTGTTGTATTTCAAAAATACTTTTTTAACTACAATGATTCAATACTCCTGTCATCATCGGCAAGGTATACAATTGTTTCAGTCGCCGTTTTTCCACCTTGTAAATCATTATGTCGATCTTCAGAAAAACAAGAATTTCGAAAATAATTGTATTAAATAAGGCTAAAAAAGATTAGTTGAAACAAAATTGTAATGCATTTTACTTCCTCAAAAACCAGTCTTTTTTTCACTAGCACTAAACTTTAGTGATAGTGCAATTTCATTTCACTAGCACTGAAGGCATCGTGACAGTGTAACTTTATTTCATTTTCACTAAACGTTTAGTGATAGTGAAGCATTATTTAATTTTCACTATACGTTTAGTGATAGTGAAACTATATTTAATTTTCACTATACGTTTAGTGATAGTGAAACTCGTTTCTTCATTACCACTAAAGAGTTAATGGTAGTGCAATTTAGTGGTAGTTCAAAATGCCCAACCCTGATTGTAAGGCTTGCTTTTAACCGATATTTACTGTATATCTATGTCTAATTGTCGACGTCGAAAAGGCTCTGCCGCGATCGAGAAATTCACCCTTAGGCAGGTTTAGGAAATTCAACTCTTTCGAGAAATTCACATTTTGGAAGACTTTTTTTCTGTGCCTCGAAGGGTTTCCTTGTTGCATGAAACTCACCAAAACTGAATTGTTATAATAAAGTCATTGAAATCGTTACTCTTGATTTTTAACCAATAGTTTTAATTACTTAATAGAAAAAAAACCCCCCCCTTGGGCAATTCCTGCGCACGGGCCTGCAGTTTGGCATAGTTTTTATTTTGTCTTTTTAATTTTATGACAACCAAATATATACAAAAATTATTAATTATTCTGGAATACATAACAAATTCCGTACATTTGCCGATTTTAAGAAATCTGTCCTTTTGTCCCTACAAGTCATTTTTTGTAAAAAAAACCCCTAAAAGTTTTTAAGGAAATTTCTCTACAATTGGCAGCATTGCAAACAGATGAATGCTTCTCAAACCAAATCCTCTCGAATGCGATATTGTCGTGTGAACGCTTGGATCAAGTATTACTTGGCTTGGATTTCGGTATGGATTTCACGAAATCCAAGTGACGAAACCCCGGGATTTCCATGCTCGTCTGAATGGCATATAATGTGCGTCGCATCCATCCATAGTTCCAAAAATATGTAAATACGTGTATGCCACGTCGCACCACTGTGTCAGTTTTGCTTTAAGAATAAAACTGGGTTGAGTCTTGAAATTAAGTAAGCTGAAATTTGCCCGTTTTTGCGTGTTTCTTCTAAACGTTTTTAATATAACGTACTGTCAGAAAGCTTCAAGCTAAGCAAGTATAATTTAGGTGTAGTAAAAAAAATCCATTATTTTTCCAATAGATGGCGTTATTTATCTGCATCTCGCGTTGTATAAGTCCGATCGTGTTCCGCTAGGGGGCATTAGAAAGATGACAGTTCCTACTAAAAAAGCTTTTTTGACACTTTTTTGATTGATTGATTCAGTTTTGTTTGAGAGCTTGTCAAAGATGGACATCAGCAAAGAGAAAATTCGCTACATTTTACAGTTTTTCTTCGATAAGGGAGAAAACGCAAGCCAGGCGGCTGAAAATGTGAATAGCGTTTATGGACCTGATACTGTAACAGCCAATCATGCGCAATTTTGGTTTCGTCGATTCCGTTCCGGTAACTTCGATGTCAAGGATGCACCACGCACTGGAAGGCCAATTGTCGAAAATGTCGATAAAATCATGGAAATTATCGAGTCCGAGCGTCATGTTAGCACTGTTTCGATTGCAAAAGAGCTAAAGATTGCACAAAAAACCGTTTGGAACCATTTGAATAAGGCTGGATACACAAAGAAGCTCGATGTATGGGTGCCACACGAGTTAACGCAAAAAAAACCTCATAGACCGATTTTCCATC
>CM035809.1:3093901-3106741 GCA_020466095.1 Chlorops oryzae | reverse complement strand
AATAAGAAAGAAAAACAGTGAGTTTTAATTAATAAAATTTTGAATAAAAAAAAAAAAAAGAAAAAAAAAAAAAAAAAAAAAGGGTGAAGTCAATTGAATTGAAAAATCTTTAAACAAGGAAAATTAAAAGAAGAAAAAATTAGTGAGCTAAGAAGAAGAAAAATTAGTGAAATAAGAAACAAAAAAAAGGGAAAATTCCACACAAAAAAACCCAACCAAAAATCATTTCGCGCCGCGCAATCCACCAAAAGGCCCCAATTCAACATCTGCGAGCCCAGCGAGAAACAGGTACGTGACCTTCATCCTCTAAAGAACAAACATTTGGCGATCCTGCCAGGAGCCTGGAAACAGGTTCTGGAGGACCAACCCTTGCGAGGAAGTAGGCCACGTGTGGTCACCCTTTACTGCTATTTGCCCTTCAGAAAGGTCAGGGCAGCACGATCCAGGCACGTGACACACAGCACCGTTTCGACTCATCCTTTCTCTTCATATTCGTATCACCTATCTCGCTCGCACACCCGTGTCGCCTTTGGTGGTGGTTTTTGTGCACAACGAATATCGCCGACCAACAGCCATATAACGGGTCTGCCAGCAGCGTTAGATTTCTCGTTCCCTTTTTTTTGCGAACGAACACAGCCAGCATCAAGGCCTTGCGGTTTTTTTCCTTTTTTTTGTTTCATTGCTTTGCTTTGCAATAGCGCCTGTACTGCTATTCCAACTTCGTACGGGACAATTGTTGAGCGGGTCAGCTGCCACGCAGTGTGTCGCATCGAACATCAAACGTGATCGACTGGAATTTGTGCGGCCGAACTTGCCACAGCTATTGGAATCGCGGTTCGCCTGCAACCACACACACGCACAATCTCTCGTTTTTTACGCTTTTCGCCGCAGTGACAAGGCAACTGAAAGCGTCGCTTTGAAGCTCGGTCGTTCGGTCGTTCTGTCGATCGCTATTGAAAGTCTCACTTTTCCTCTGCTGCTTGTGCGCTGCTTACGCGCAGTCTGTGCTCTGCCCGTGCGTATGAGAAATTGGCTTAGGGGCCGTCCATATATTACGTCAGCATGATTTTGACCATTTTAGACCCCCTCCTCCCCCTTATCATCAATCGTCATCGACCAGAACCCCCTCCCCCCCTTGTTTGACATCATCTTTGAGCTCTTTATTATTTCACAAGTAAATAAAATTAATTTCTTCAAAATTAGTTTAATAGTGTTTTTTATAAGATAGAGATGATGACGTGATCATTGCGGATTGACCCCCTCCCCCTCATCAAAGCGTCATCATTCGCGAGACCCCCTCCACCCGCCTGTATGATGACGTAATATATGGACGACCCCTTAGCCAGCGTGCATGAAATTCTGCGACAGTGGGCAAACATTAGAAAAAAAAATCATTTGAATTTGTCTCTTGGCGTATTGCAATTTCTTAAATTGGAATTGCTGATTTTTACTGATATTTTGAAAGATTGGAAATTGATTTTAATAAATTTATTAATTCATCCGGATATTTTAATATTGAATTTGGGGTTGCAAAATCTTGTGGGGGTGTTGCGAAAATAAAAGGCTGGAACTGGAAGTGCGCTACCGTCGGCATCGGTCCCACTATATTGCTACGATTTTCTCCTCAACATACATTTATATTGCAGTACAGGAATTAATAACGATTCGCTACCAAGGCAGCAATACCTACGTTTGATTGCGTCTGATTTTGCGGCGCTCATCCGACGTCAAGCCTCGTTTTACCCTACGACCGGTTTTTTCCGCACCTGACCACGGTTGTGCCACTATTTAATTTTGTGTTGTCATCGAAAATTTCTGCATTTAATGAAATTAAATTTACGCGTGGGCGACTATATTCGTTAATTGTGCTGAGATATTAGGTGTAGTAAAAAGAAATCCATTATTTTTGCATTAAATTGAGGGCTTTATTTAAGATAGTTAGAATGACCCGATTTAGGTCAAATATGCGCCGTTTTGTTCGATAACTTGTTGCCATTTTAAAGGTAATTTCATTATGCCTCTCTCATAGAAGCCCTCGTTCCTATTAGCAAAAAATTGAGACAGTCGAATTTCAGAAGCCTCTCTTGAAGCGAATGTTTCACCAGCAAAATTGTTCGCCATGGACAGGAACAGATGGTAATCACTTGGTGCCTGGTCCGGACTATAAGGTGGATGCAGAAGAACCTCCCAACCAAACCCCGGAGCTTCTGGCGAGTCACTATCGATTGTGTGGCCTGGCGTTGTCCTGATGGAACACAATTCCTCTCCATTGGCCAAAGCTGGCCGCTTATGGGCGATTGCTTCCTTCAGACGGTCCAATTGTTGACAGTAGAGTTCCGAGTTAAGAGTTTTGCCGTATGGGAGCAGCTCATAGTAGATAATTCCCTGCCAATCCCACCAAACACACAGCAAAACCTTCCTGGCCGTCAATCCTGGCTTGGCCACCGTTTCCGCCGGTCACCGTGTTTCGACCACGACCGTTTTCGCTTGACGTTGTCGTAAGTGACCCACTTTTCATCACCAGTCACCAACCGCTTCAGAAATGGGTCGATTTTGTTGCGGTTCAGCAGCGATTCGCAGATGGAAATTCGGTCTATGAGGTTTTTTTGCGTTTAACTCGTGTGGCACCCATACATCGAGCTTCTTTGTGTATCCAGCCTTATTCAAATGGTTCCAAACGGTTTTTTGTGCAATCTTTACTCTTTTGCAATCGAAACAGTGCTAACATGACGGTCGGACTCGATAATTTCCATGATTTTATCGACATTTTCGACAATTGGCCTTCCAGTGCGTGGTGCATCCTTGACATCGAAGTTACCGGAACGGAATCGACGAAACCAAAATTGCCATGATTGGCTGTTACAGTATCAGGTCCATAAACGCTATTCACATTTTTCAGCCGCCTGGTTGCGTTTTCTCCCTTAGAAAAAAACTGTAAAATGTATCGAATTTTTCTTTGCTGATGTCCATCTTTGACAAGCTCTCAAACAAAACTGAATCAATCAATCAAAAAGTGTCAAAAAAGCTTTTTAGTAGGAACTGTCATCTTCAATGCCCCCCTAGCGGAACACGATCGGACTTATACAACGGGATGCAGATAAATAACGCCATCTATTGGAAAAATAATGGATTTCTTTTTACTACACCTAATATTATTCGACATTTTTCATCTTTATTCCGGAAGCGCTGCACCTGATTTGCGATACCATTTTATCAAAGCTATCAACATGTCCTTCGACTTTCAATTTAATGATGCCGTGGAGCAACTTAAGAGCTTCTGCGACATGGTTATACACTCCGACCCTTGAAACAAACGCAATCACTCATAGAAGTTGAAGACGAAGACATTATTTCTTATTGGGAAAGCGCTCATAACGCTTACAGCGCTGCTCGCTTCCATGAGGAATGGTCTGCCGAGGCTACTGCGCGCGCTCAGGTGACCTACAACGAATGTCGTGATCTCAAAATAATAGCTCGAGCACGACTTAGGGACATGCTAAAGATCCACGTTCGAAATCGTCCACCGCTCTCCAGCACACACGAGCCTCCACAGTTCTCTCCGGCGCCTCCATCTAATAATTTTATCAAAGTACAACCCCAGCGTTGCCCCAACTGTCTCGCTCTTTGTGATCAAGAATCAAAATGTTCTACCAACTTTAACTGTACGAAGTGCCAACAACGACATCACACTTTGTTGCCTTTTACGAGCGCGGCTGCAACACCGGACACGAAAGTTTCTACCCCCTCTTTGACATCTCCTCCAGAGATGGGCCCGTCTCCGACGAGCCAACCGCCGCATTTCCATGCGCCACCAGAGGCTTCGAGCTCCGTGAGCATCCCCTCCACCTCACAGGCACACACGCACGTCTCCATCGGCCTAACACAGGTGCTTTTGCCAACGGCCTTCGCACAAATTTTACATAATGGAGAACGATTCGTTGTCCGGGCGCTTTTAGATCAAGGTTCGCAGAGGACATTTTTGACCGAACGAATGCAGCTGCCGTTGAATTTGCCACCGATCCACAAAATCTGCAACGTATCTGGCATGGGTGGCCAATGCACCCACATCGCGAAAAAGGAATGCATCATCACGCTCGCATCGCCTCGTTCTTCGTTCGAGGAGGAAATCGACGCCGTGGTGTTGCCGAAATTGACCAATTGGCTTCCAGCCAAAAGGGTCTCCAATTTGGATCCCCACGAGATCTCATCGTTGGAGCTCGCCTATCCCCGTTTTATGAATCCAGCCCGCATCGATATGGTCATCGGTCTGATATCATGCCAAAACTACTGCGGCCGGGCGTCAAGATGAATGTCAGAGGAAGCCTAATTGCCCAAAATTCCGTCTTCGGTTGGTATTTGAGTGGGCCCATCGCCAGCGAAACCACCGGCGCGTTTACGACGCAGGTCTCCTCCGGAGACCCCCAAGAGTCACTCCACGAGTCGCTCAAATCATTACGGGAGCAGGAAGAAATTATGACCTCCCCTCCTCCTCTTCCAGAGGCCACATACACTGAAGAAATTTATTCCCGAACCACTATTAGAAATTCGGATGGTAGATACGTCGTGCACCTACCATTTAAGGATAAATTTTTCAGAGCCGCTCTTCGCTTGGGCTCGTCCCGATTTGGAGCGCTGATGCAGTATAGGAGCCTGGAGACAAGGCTCGCAAAGCAGCCATTTGTGCGCCACGCCTATAGTTCTGTTCTGTCTGAATACATCGCCTCCGATCATATGGGCCACGCCCTGATTTTGCAATTATACGAGAAAATCATTTCTTTTCGTTCCATCACCCTCACCATGCCGTAATGCAGCCGGAAAGTACATCTACAAAGACTCGTAGCATGGAAAGATCGTCGGTCTACGTGGTGCGCGCCCAAGTGCACAGGCTGGGTCGGTGTCGCCGATTTCGGCAATGGGATCCAGGAAAACGCCGCCTCGATCAATCATCTATCGGGATCGGACGCCTCCAATCCCGGGAGCGACAACATCGCCGCTCCAGCTCCAACCGGCGCCGACCAAGTGAGAGAAACCCTGCGCGAATTCTACGAATTTCTGCGGCAGAGGGAAAGATAAGGGAGAAAAAATATGGTTGCGTAGCGCAAGGCGGGCAGTATGTTCGTTCTTCGCCGCCGCGTCGTAGCCGGGCCCTTAGAGCACGGCGAAGTAATTCTTCTATTATCGCTTCCTTTTTCTCTCCTTTTGCCTCTTTGAAGTTCGAGTTCGAGCGAAAGCTGCTTTTCGATCGACAAAAAGGCACTCGTTTAGTGGACGGCGCCAACGAAACACGCGACCCCAAATTCAATCAAAATTCTTAGTCCGAACGTCGAACGAGAAAAAAAAAGTTAAAAAATCGCATAAGTAGTCTCGCCAAAAAAGTTCGTGCGCGCATCATCGCCCCCAATCAAAAAAAAAAAATAATTAAAACAAAACAAAAATCCAAATTCCTTTAAACAAAAAACAGAACAAAAAAATATTAAAGAACGACCGAGAAATAAGAAAGAAAAACAGTGAGTTTAATTAATAAAATTTTGAATAAAAAAAAAAAAAGAAAAAAAAAAACAAAAAAAAAGGGTGAAGTCAATTGAATTGAAAAATCTTTAAACAAGGAAAATTAAAAGAAGAAAAATTAGTGAGCTAAGAAGAAGAAAAATTAGTGAAATAAGAAACAAAAAAAAGGGAAAATTCCACACAAAAAAACCCAACCAAAAATCATATTCGCGCCGCGCAATCCACCAAAAGGCCCCAATTCAACATCTGCGAGCCCAGCGAGAAACAGGTACGTGACCTTCATCCTTTAAAGAACAAACAGGTACATTAGGTACAATTTGTCCATTTTAGGTACAATTTCAAGAGGAAGAAATTTTGTTAGTGAATGAAATGTTGAAAGCTCTGCTGTGGTTATCCGCGACTATTCCTGATTCTATTGCAATATTTTGATTAAATTTAGACAGAAGCGGCATTGGCCGTCATAAGAATATATGTCACGGGTTGGTCATCGAAATTGGAATAGATTACTCCATCGTATCAGTAGGTACCTCTCGTTTTGCAAGACAATGTCATCGTTCGGGAGTGAATAACACCTTCTCTCGATGACATTGCCATTAGAATTGGTATGAATAACATCTCCTTTAAATGACCATGTCATCAGATTTGAGAAGTACTCAAATATTCCCCTTGATGTCTTCGGTGAAAACATGAATGAATTTACCATTTATGAGAAAAATTCCGGCTGGGTATATTATTTGTCATTTATGAGAAAAATTCCGGCTGGGTATATTAGGTACACTTTACTATATTTAGGTACAATTTATGGATCATTTTAGGTACACACTAAAATTTTCATTTTCCAACACTGGTATGCATTTAAGTATGTCAATCCCGGCCGGAAAAATTCTCATAAAGGACAAATTCATTAATTTTTTCACCATGAATATCAAGGGGAAAATTTCAGTACTTCTCAATTGCAATGGCATTGCCATCGAGAGAAGGTACTTTTTATCGCAATTGCAATGGCAGTGTCATCGAAAGGTAATGCTATTCATCGCAACTCCAATGGCAGTGTCATCGATAGAGGTATCGGTACGACGGAGTAGATCTACTCCACTTTCGATGACAAACTCGTGACATATGCTCTTATGACTGCCAATGCCGCTTGTGTGTTAATTTCATTAGAAAGTTGGTGCATAATCAGGAGGAGTCGCGGCTCTATGTCACGCTGAAATCATTGATTGTTTCACCGGGAAATTTCCGGCTGGGACATACTTAAATGCATACATACATTGAGAGCCTATGAAAGCAAATAGCCAGTGATGCCAACTTAGCGCTTTTTAGATCTAGCGCATTTAGCGCTTAGCTATTTTTGTTGCGTTCATACCAAATTTCTAATAAATAAATGCTCAAGAAATGTTTTCAAAATTTTATGTTAAATCACTAAGTTTTAGCGTATTTTGCTTCTGAGGAGTTGGCAGCACTGCTGTTTGTGATATTCTATTCTCTTTGTCTTTTACTCTTAACGTACCAAGTAGTGTTGCAAAAAAAAAACTGATCAAAAAGTACACAAAACGGACCTTTTTTATAGAAAAAGTACGCACACATATATTTTTTTTGTAAAGAAAAATCACAAAAACTAACGTAATTTTTTCATCATGGTAATATATTTATACAAGGTGAATTTTTTATTGTAGTCAAAGCCTAGACTAAAAGACTAGTTTTGAGTATAAACTTATTAAAAATAATTTAACGAGCATTCGATTTAGCGAGGCTCGCATATAACGAGCATTCAAACTCTCTCTCTATTGAATACTTTATATAACGAGGAAAATGGCATAAATTTTTTTTTCTGCACTCGGTTTAACGAGCAACATTAAACATCAGTGAAAAATCATAAAGAGAAACAATGAGGAATGCAAGAAATACAGCCCAATTATGAATATTTCCGGGGAACGATTTGCCGGGGAATTTACATTTCTCGAGACTAAAATTCTCGTTTTTTAAATCGATAGGGTAAGAAAAATTATGATTATGGGTCAAATACCCATTCAATTTTTTACCTTATCAATTTTCTTCCCACATATTTAAATAAGATGAAGTTTACTCTCGAAAAAAGAAAATTATCCGGAAGTATTCAGAATCGAGCTGATCGTTCGCCCAGTTTCTAATTTTAACCGTTAACAATCGATAGTCCTGCAATTCTAATGCGGAGTTGATCGAAATAGTACGCAAATCGACCAAAAATAATTTGGTACATGAAAAGTACTCAGGTGATTGAAAAAGTACGCAATGCGTACTAAAGTACACAAAACGGCAACACTGGTACCAAGCACGAAAGCAACCTCTGCTATGAACACAACAACAAAAACAACGCTGAAATTTTCACATGAAAATTAAGAGCACGGAAAGAGCAAAAATGTGTTTATTGAAAAACTCTTTCGCCGATAAAAGTAGATATAGAAGTCAGATATAGCCCATTTATACTTCCCGCAATAGATTTTGATAATATCTACCATCTGTTAAAATTTCAGCTCAAAAGAAAGTATATAACTAAAGTTATAAGCATTAAACTTTTTGTGCTCGCCTATTAATATATAAGAAGATACTGGAATCAATTTTTGTGTGAAGACTTTTTTTTGGGCCTGTTTAATATGATGCAAACGCTTTCTTTTTTTTAATCTACTCCGATATTTTCACTTTTACTCGGTTTTGTTGGTGAGTGGTGGGAACGCTGCTCGTAATCCGTTCAATATTTTTATTTCCTATCTATCACAATTTATAGCTCTGAACTCATTTAAAGTAGTTTCAGTACAAACCGACCCAAAAAACTCTATCTAGTAGGTGCAAATTGCAAGTTGCAAAACTCCCTTAATCCCTTTTTGCCTTGGCAGATTATCCAGAAAAGAAAATAGTGAAACACTGATTACACATTATTTTCATGGTTTGGAACCATTTGCGTTGGGTTGAAGAATTTCGTGCATACCCAAAGGACGATTTTGCGTTTTTGATTCCGATTTTTTGTAAAAATTGTTAAACTTTGAAGCGGCAAAACAGTATCAAGTAGTGCTCGAATGCAGTTCGTGCATATAAAGAAGTTGTTTAAGTTATAATCTTTCTATATTTGCATCAAAAAACTTTTAATCAATTTTTATTACCTTGGGAGCTATTAGCCATACATAATAAAATATGACAAAAAACACGTCAAATGTTAGGTATTTTTGCAATTCGCACTTACTAGATAGAGGTTTTCGGTTTGTACAAAAACTATTTTAAATTAGTTCAGAGCTATAAATTGTGATATTTAGGCAATCAATATATTGAACGGATTACGGGATATAGCCGAAGGTATGTGAGCAATTTAATTATTGGCCCCACTTTTTTAAGTCTATTTAACTTGACTTGACGAAACTGAGTATGAAGCATTATTAATAATAACTTATTATACTCGCCGAGCACTTTCAAAAACAGTTGTCACATTTTTGTTTATAAAAATCGTGTCGCACTTTGTAATTATACATTATAACATCATAAACATATAGAACTATAGCTGCAACTTCGGCCAAAAGCTATTACGTGGTACACCACACCATATAGGACTATAGGTCTAACTCTTCTTCTTCCTAATCCCTGCAATGTGTTAGAGCTACGCTGCTTCAACATATGCATATAGCATGAGGAAAAGAGAAGCATGCTATGGCAGCGAAATATTTAGCTCTGCTGTGGTGAAATGCATTGCCACTTTTAATTTTAATTTTGGGAGATTTTCGAGTACATTACATATAAAATATCTACCAAACTCATAAAATGCCATGAAAAGCTTGGAAAACATAAAAATAATCAAGGAAACTCAATATTAAGGAGAAATAGAAATGGTTTTTTTTGTCCTACTCCGTCCACATAACTTTTTGATCACACTTTTTCAGCAAAAATACTAAATTCTATATACAATCAAATTCGTAGCAGTAGTCAAAAATGTGTGTCAATTTATTACAAAATGAAAACATTCGTGCACATTAAGCAAAAGTATATCGTAATATATTTATTAAAGCTTCAATTATAACTTTTAAAGCTATATAAAAAACCGAGCTGACGCCGTGTTTCTTTGATAATTTTCTTGCAAGTGGCATCATAGTGCCACTTTGCGTCTACCCGTATTGTTGTTGGTAGCTTTCTGGTGAATTTCTCGAATTTGTTGAATTTCCTATTCCTGCCTAAGGTTTTTGTTGGTAGCTTTTTGGTGAATATTCCCAATTTGTTGAATTTCCTATGCCTGCCTAATGGTGTATATCCCCATCGCGGCAGAGGCTTTTCGACGTCGACAGTTAGACCTACAGTCCTACATGCACCACACTTACTATTACGTGGTTCACCACAACACTCGGCTTATGGCGTGGCTCACCACAGTTGAACTTTTTCACCAAATCATGCCATAGCGCGCCAAAATTTGGCCGAAGTTGCAGCTATAGTTCTATATGATCATAAATATATGTGAGCTAAAACTTGATTATTTTGTCTCTTCTTGTATGTAAGTCCGCATAAAGCTAATGAGAATTTTAGAAAAATATTTTTTAATGTACTAATACTTTCATTGTTTGATATGACAAAACAATCAAACAACAGTTTGTTAAGTGTAAATACCTTCGGTGTTCAATATAACAAAAAATTTCAAACAAATGTTTTGTTAAGTGTTAATATTTTTGATATTTAATACAACAAAATAATCAACCAAAGTGTTAATGTGGACGGCCAATTAACCCCTCTCATTCGGTATAACACTTGGCCCTGATGCAACCGTGACTTTCGCAACATGTTGCATTGAAAGCGAAAGTCATGGCGCCAAGCTTTGTCTTGATCTCAGTTCAGTTGTCTTACAGCTATCGCGCGTTCTAAACGTTACAACCACTATCATCATTCTCAAGTCTAATTTACTCACAAAATTAAATATCATCATCTATATATATCCCGCATCTCCCTCTCTGAATATACTGCCACGCAACCAACGACAAACTCGTGCGGACAATATCCACGCTACCAAAAACGTAAGATCCTCCAATAAATCGCAACGATATCTTACAAACTAATTCTTTGTCGTTTTTTATTATTTCTCGGCTTATTCCGGATCTCCCTCACTCGCTATCTGAGCTATTTATTGGTCCTTCGAGCCGGATAAGCCAATCCGGATTTTGGAATTGCCGCATCCACAATTTGAGCATCCCTAATAAACAGCCTTTCTCGCTGCAGGTGCCAAACGATCACTGCTGAAAAGAGAGGATTTCTCACACACACCACACACATCACATTTCTCATACACATCACATACATCCACTGGACATCACACACCTCATATTTTCAATATTACATACTCTCATCGAATTTCAGGTGTGTGACTTTCTAATTTTCTTGGGGTTTCTTTGATAATTTCGCCTTTTATCAAATTAAAAATCGAAAATTTAACCGAGAAAAAGTGCCGATTTTAACTCCCGTTAGAAAACTCCCGTTGAAAAAAAAAAAAAAAAAAAATTTTCCCTCCTCTCTCATTATATCGGTATTTTCCGTTACGAGAAAACCCGCGAAAAATCGGTAATATATATATTCACATATATTCATACAAACAACGCAGCCAAAGCCCGCCACTGCTTGCATTCTCGTCATATAACTGAAGTGCTCGCGTTTTTTTTTGGTTTCTATTTAGCTTATGCGCCACTGTTCGTATTCTACAAAGCCTAAGCGCCAATCGTGAGAAAATCGTGCAAAGAAGAATATCAAAAAAACCGCTCCTTTGTTAGTGTGAAAGAGCTAAAGTGTCTTTCATTTCGTTTTTGCTTCAATTTGATTGCACGGACAAGTGCATTGAACTATTTCGAAAGAAAGTCAAGTGAAATTTTCAAATCAGCCGGTGCTCAGAACAGTGGGCACAGGTTTCTCATTGCGCGAATAAAAATTTTTATAATCTTTGCACGACTTTCACTCGAATTCCCCTTCATCTTTTCTCACAGAATATAACTATTTAAACCAATTACAATTACATTTAAATAAAATAGAAATGTCGTTCGCAACTTTGTGTGTCCAATTAATTGATTTCGTCGACGCTTTCAATGAACTCCCAAATGCCGCTCATACTACTTTCACTCTTGAAATTCAAAAAAAAGAAATCCAAGCTTTATGGGATTTACTCAAGCGAGAGTACCACTCCACACTCCAAAATGCAACGAAAAAGGGCAAGACTAGCGAAGAGATTTCCGCTTTAAAAAATCAATACAAAGAAAGTTATGCCGCTTTTTTGAAGTGCGTCGCGGAAATGGATGAGTTCTCGTCGAAATCGATGAATATATCGGATACTATTGGGTTTCACGGTTTTAATCTTCCTAATGATTCTTCACAATTTCATTCGCAATTAAAATTACCTCCGTGTGATACCACTATATTCGAAGGGGATTATCTCTCATGGCCTACTTTTCGGGATTTGTTCACGGCTATTTATATCTCTAATACACGATTGTCGCCTGTTGAAAAGTTGTATCATTTAATTCAGAAAACGCGTGGCGAAGCAAATGAAATTGTGAAGAAATGTCCCTGGACTAACGAAGGATTTATCGTAGCATGGAAAAATTTAGTTGAGCGATATGATAATAGGCGCATTCTTGTCAATAGTCAGCTCAAGGTTTTATTCAATCTCAAACCAGTGGCAAGTGAATCTAGTTCGGCTATTAAAAGCTTACAACGCGACATTAATAATTGTATTTCTACATTGGAAATGTACAAAATAGATGTCGACAGCTGGGATGCTATTTTCACGTATCTATGTTCGTCCAAATTGCCAACTCTCAGTTTAGCTCTTTGGGAACAGACTCTCACGAATAAAACTGAAATCCCAAAATGGAAGGATTTAGATGCGTTTCTCACCAATCGTTTTTATACATTAGAATCCGTGTCAGATTTTCGTGACAAGTCCGACTCGGCATCGAATTCTAAGTCTCAAGCTCCACCTACATCGAAAGGTAACCAATCGGAAGCGCCTAAAACCAATAGAATTAATGCATATCAAGCAAAAACAAACAAATCAGGTTGTTGTGTGTGTTCATCTCGGGAGCATGCAACAAAAAGTTGTTCTAAATTTCTAGCACTTAGCGTTCAGGAGCGTTTCAATAAAGTGAAACAGAATAATTTGTGCATTAATTGTCTCGCTAATTCTCATTCTTTTAAAAATTGTACCAGTGCTCATAATTGTTCTAAATGCCATAAAAGGCATCATACTCTTCTGCATCGTGACAATGCACCTTTTCAACATAATTCCTTTAATGCTACTCAAAATGCATCTCTTTCTCGACAAGCTCATCCTACACAAGTAAC